>PVLC010004248.1:0-87758 GCA_004027655.1 Graphiurus murinus
AAAAGCCTGGAATAGTTGTCCTAGAAAGCCAGAATTTTAGAAGGGAAGTCTGGGCCTATATGACCTTGAATGGGCTGAAAGACTGATCTCAGAAGCTAAGCAGGGTTGGGTCTGGTAAGCACTTGGATGGGAGAAGGTAATAAAGCTAGCCATGAGTTACAAGAATTAAGAGAAAATATAAAATATGGTTCTGTGAATTTGGAGATCAAGATTTAAAAATGAAATGGGCAGGGGAGATAAAGTAAGGAAAGAGCTTGGAGCAAGTAAGTAGAATCCAGGTTCACTAGCATTTTAAACCAATTTATCGTGAACTATAGACATGCCAGAGACAATCTAAAAATTGGGATATAAGGACAAAGGATGTAAAGAGGTTAAAACATCAGGAGGCTGTCTATTGGTGTACTGGAGAGAATGGTAGAAACATTTTTTATTTTTCCGGCCTTGTCTCAGAGTCCCAGCTCAATTCTACTTTCTTTTAGGTCAAAAAGCATAAGCTGGGCCTGGTGCCGCACACTTGTGGGTCCCAGAGTGTGAGAGGCTGAGACAGGAGGATCATAGGTTCAAGGCCAGACTCAGCAACATAGCAAGACCTTCCCCAACATAGTGAGACCCTGTTTCAAAATTAATACTAAAGGGGTGAAGGAGGAAGAATGCCCCTGGAGGGAAAAAATAGCATATTTTGTATTTCTTTCTTGTATTTCTTTCTTAATCTAGGAATGGGGTGAGGAGGGACATGGGCTGTATGGGCCGTAGACATAGTCCACTATAGACCATGATGCCAATGATCGTATGCCTTCACTTAGATTGTGAATGTTTTTGTAAAAGCAGGGAATAATGCGACATTATTAACTTAGGTAAAGTATTATAATCTGGATATAGTTCTTTCTCATATTATACTTTGAATTATAGTCTCCCTATCAACCAGTGATAAATTTTCTCCAAATACAATCAATATCTATGCCTAGAATTCACCAATGCTGGTAGATCCAAGTTGTACCATAGCTATCTAGCTGGTCCTAGACAAGCATTCACTGTACTGAGTTTAAAACCAGAAAGCTAATAAATAAGCAAATAAATAAATAAATAAACAAATTGTGATATTTGTATTTATATGAAGTAATAGTCTATGGACATAAAATAAGTTTTTAAAATGTTAGCATACAAAGCATATTCAATATTCATAATATTGGTTTATAAAGTGAATGAGTGATTTTTAAATGAATTTCAAGATTCTATCATCTTTCCAAAATAAGCATGCATGATTTAAGTAGTAATGAATTATATGACAACTAACAATAATAATAGACCTGGCAAATTTTGCTCTTTAATAAAAAGGGAGGTGGTGGATCTGGAAGGGAAAAAGAGAATGAAACTATTGTGAAGACGTATCCTCTTGGAGCCCCTGAAAGCTTTTTTTGTTTGTTTCTGGACAGTGAGAAAAGAACGTGCACTCCATTCCTCACTCTGGTCCAGCTCCCCAGCTTTTCTGGTTCTCCCCTTCCCTCCCACCCCCGGACTCCCTCTCCCTCTCTCTACTTTATCCTGCCAGGTAAGTAGGTAGTGAGACTGGCTTCTGAGTCACCTGATTCCTATAGCTTGATTTCCTGTTTGGGATTTAGACCAGAGGATCCTAGCACAGTCAGATTCAGCCACTATTTCACATAAATATCTCCCCAGGCTCTTCCCAGGCCCCTAAGGTGATTTTCCTTGGCTCCTCAGAAAAGTATGTGCTTCTCCTACTGATGTCTTTGAGATTGCCTCATGAAAAGCACTCTCTACTTGGTCAGGAGGACGCTGAGCTTTCTGAAGGCTGCTGGTATTCAAACAGGCTGAGCCCATCAGAGCTGGCACTCGAGGGGTCCCTTTGGTTTTTTGTGGGGGGCTCAGTGGAAAGCAGACAGGTAAGGGTGGGCCTCGTTTGGAGAGGCATCTGCACCGTCTTGCAGGTACTCTCCAGGGGTTCCTCACCATTGGCTCCTTTAGAACAGCAGTGTGACTTTGTGAATAATCATAAAAGGAACAAGCAAAAGCCACGGAGGATTACACCCTGCGGGGGAGGTGACTCTTCTGGCTTTTCTTGATGCCGTGTCCACTCCCAGCTTCCATCGAAGGTCTTTCTTCCTTCAGTTATCAGAGATTCTCAAGGACCATTTCTGTTTCCTGCACCCTCTGCCTTTAGGAACGTATCTGCTTCTCTGGCTGATTTCGGCCAACAAGTTAATGGAGTCTAAATCCAGGTCTCTCTCCAGAAGCTTCATATTCTGCCTGCCTCCTCCAGGGTCCCCTCTTCTGATTCTGTGAGTCCACGCAGCAGTCCTACGTGTTAAGCTCCTGCAGCAGCTTTCACCAGGATTCCCAGGGCCACTCTGCCCGCACAAGCCAAGAGCTCTGAGTCTCTGGAAGTGGGAATCTGGGACAGACACTAACCAACCACTGAGGCCATGATGCAGGAGCAGGACGTGCTTTGTTCTGCACTGTGTTCTGCAGAGTGCCCTTGGCACTGGAAGGCACTGGGATTACCTGAAACCGTACTCTTGCTTGACTTCATTCTTCCTCTTTGCTATTCAGTTTCTTCTACTCCTGGAGATAGCTTCCTAAGGGATCACTTGCATGCGAATTTTTCTCTCAGACTCTGCTGCTGGATCTATACAATTGTCCCCCCTTATCTGCAGAGGATACTCTTCGAGACCCCCAGAGGATGCCCAGTATGGAGGATAATACTTACCTCTCTAGATATTACGTTTTTTCCTGTACACACATCTAGCATAAAGTTTACTTCATGAATTAGGCACAGTAAGAGATAACTAATAATAAACTATAACAATTAAAATAATATGCCACAATAAAACTTTTAAAAATGTCTTAATTGTTCATTTTTGGAATGTCCATCTGCGGTTGACCACAGGTAACTGAAACCACAGGAAAGAGAAACCAAGGATGAAGGAGACTCCTGGAACTCATTATACAATTGCCTGTCAAACCCGGTCACCTGGATGACCCGGTGAACCTTAAACTCAGGTTGTCTACAGCTGCACCTATCGTTTTGTTCACAAGGGAATGTGCCCTCTTTCTCCTCTCCCTTCCACATTCCCTAACTTATAAATGCACCAGGCTGTCCAAGACAGCAACATGTAGTCACGTGGATGTTTCCTTCCCCCTCACATCCACTAATTCCGGTATCTACCCATCGGCCCTTAGCATCTCTCCACTCTTTCTTCTTGTCTCCATCATTATTTCATCACATTTTCAGCCAACTTTGCGTTTTCTTCCTAATCTTTCAGCCTGCAGTTAACCCTAAATCCTACCCAGGCTGGATCCTAGAGGCCCACCATCTTTGAAGCAGATTCATTTTCCAGACCCCGAATTTGTTTTCACCCCTTCTTTTTGCCACACCCATCTATCACTTTCTTTCCTCTTCTGATAGCTGAGAGCTATCAGCCAGTGCACAAGTACAATTTCCAGCCCCAAACTTCATTCATTTTAAAATGGGTGATGTCTGTCTCCAAGTCCATAATCAACCTAATCCCAGCCCCAAAGCTATCCTACTGCCTATGTTTTTAACCTACTCTATCTATCTATCTATCTATCTATCTATCTATCTATCTATCTATCTATCATCTATCTAGTCTATATTTGTGTGTGTGTGTGTGTGTGTGTCTGTGTGTGTGTGTGTGTGTGTGTGTGTTTACTGGGGATGGAACCCAGAAGCATTCTATCCCTGAGCTACAACCCCAGCCCTATTTTATTTTGATGTATAAACACACCACATTTTCTTGGTTTTTTTTTTTTTTTTGGTACTGGGGATTGAACCCAGGGGCAATTCTACCTCCGGGCTATGCTCCCAGCCCTATTTTTTATTCTTTATTTTGAAACAGGGTCTCACTAAGTTGCAGAGGGCCTCGTTAAGTAGCTGAGACTGGCCGAGAACCCGGATCCTCCAATCTCAGCCTCCCAAGTACTGGGATTATAAGAGTATGCTACCATCCCCGGCTCCCACTCATCTATTTTTGTTTCATGAAATTTTTTTTAATTAATTGGTGCACTGTAATCATACATCTTTGTTAGGTACAAACTAATAAAGGCTTATATGCATACATTTCTCATTTAACCCCTTCCCCAATTCCCACCCCACTCCCTCGCCCTCCCTCCTTCTCAAGTTCAGTTTAGTGATTGACTTAGATATGTTTGTGAAAGTACATCATGTGCATTAGGACGCCCCCTCCCATCCGTCACCTTCAGTTAAGTCAACTTCTTTGCTTATCTAGGGTTTCTCCTTTTTCATCTGGAGACCCTCTAATGCCCGATCTTCTCCCTAACATCCGCATATTAGGGAAAACATATGCTGTTTTACTCTTTGTGACGGACTAATCTCACTTAACATAATGTTTTCCAGTTGCATCCATTTCCCTGCAAATAACATGATTTTGTTCTTCTTTATGGCTGAGTAAAATTCTATTGTGTACATATCCCATAGTTTTGTAATCCATTCATCTGTCGATGGACATCTTGGTTGTTTCCATAGTTTGGCAATTGTGAATTGTGCAGCTATAAACATATATACACATGTGTCAGTCTGATAATTTGGTTTCCATTCTTTTGGGTAGATTCCAAGTAGTGGTATTGCTGGATCATATGGTAGGTTCATTCCCATTCATCTGAGGATCCTCCATACTGTTTTCCAAAGTGGTTGCACTAATTTGCAATCCCACCAACAATGTATTAGGATTCCCACCACGTCTCCACACCCTCACCAGCATTTACTGTTACTGGAAGACAGCAGCATTTAAATCTGTAGATTGCATAAAGAAGATCTTTTTTTTTTTTTTTTTTTTCAGTACTGGGGATTGAACTCAGGGGCATTCTACCTCTGAGCTATAACCCCAACCCTATTTTTTATTCTTTATTTTGAAATCAGGTCTCACTAAGTTGCCGAGTGCCTCACTAAGTAGCTGAGGCTAGCCTCGAACCCAGATCCTCTGGTCTCAGCTTCCCAAATGCTAGGATTACAAGTGTGCGCCACCACACCCGGCTCCATAAAGAAGATCTTGCCTCTCCAGTGTGGGAGTGTGGGTGGGCATCACCTAATCTGCTGAAGGTCCAGACAGAACAAAAAGGTGAAGAAAAGAAAAATTCACCCTCACTTTTTGAGCTGAAACATATAGCTTCTCCTACACTCAGACATCAGAAATTCTGGTTTTTGGAACTTATCTCAGCTCCCCTTGCCCCAAGTCTTGGCTCCCAAGGGTCTCAGGCCTTTGGCCTTGAACTGAATTATACAGTTTTTTGTGTATGTGGTACTGAGGATTGAAACCAGGGGCAATAATCTACCTCTGAGCTATATCCCCAGCCCTATTTTTATTCTTTATTTTGAAACAGGGTCTCATTAAGTTGCAAAGGGCAAATTTCACAAATTTCTGAGGCTGGTCGTGAACCTGCAATCCTTCTGTCTTAGCCTCCCAAGTACTGGGATTACAAGTGTGCACCACCACGCCTGACTAGTTTTCTTTATTCTCCAACTAGTTGATGACATATCATGGGATTTCTTGACCTCTGCAATCATGTGGGACAATTCCCATAATAAGCTCCCTCTTCTGTATTTGTATCTGGATCTATATCTTTATCTCTACCCATCATCATCATCTCCTATTGGCTCTGATTCTCTGGAAAGCCCCAACACATGACGTTATTCTTAAATTTGTATTCATGTATGTCTGGCTATGCCAATCCTTCCTATTATTGTATAGCTCTAGATATCACTTTAAGAGACGCGAATCACCAAACCATAGAACCAGCCGAGATGTCCATCAACAGATTAATAGATTACAAAACTACAGGCTATATACACAATGGGATTCTACTCAGCCATAAAGAAGAATAAAATCATGTTATGCAGGGAAATGGATGGAACTGGAGAACATTATGTTAAGTGAGATAAACCAGTCACAGAAAGTGAAAGGTTGGATGTTTTCTCTCTCATATGTGGAAACTAGGGAGAAATTGGGACACAGGAGGGACTTCAGACAAAGGAGGAGAAACCTTAATTGGGTGAAGGAGGGGACCTAACTGAAGGAGATGGGAGGGGGGAGGAAGACTTGAAGAGGGAAGTACCTCAATGGTCATGATGTACGTGCACAAACTGACCAAAGCGAAACACTGTACTGAGCATGGAAAGGGGGTGTGGGGGAGGGAATGGGGTGGGAACTGGGGGAGGGCTCAATGAGTACTCTGTGAATGTATGCCTCTATCACTCTGAACTCCAACATGATGTATGATTACAATGCACCAATAAATTTTAAAGGAGAGAGAGAGAGAGAGAGAGAGAGAGAGAGAGAGAGAGAGAGGTTAAAGTCATTGTGTGAGAGGAATTCATTTGATTTAACTGAAATGTTTTCTATTTTTTGCAACAACAATAATTTATTTTATATATTCTTATTAAAATTTGTGAATGTAATATAAAGTTATTAGATCCTTTCAAAACCCAATACTCCTTCAAAATGACTACAATAACTCAAGGAGAGTCATCTAACAGATTTTACTGTCAATGAAAAAAAATTCTCTGTGACAGTCTTATTTTTATGAATACACTAGTGACTTTTTGAAATAAAATCAGCTTTTGAATTTGTGATATAATTTATGACTTCTGTATATTTTTCATATTATGTCTCTAAAAATGTTTAGTCCATCAACAGAAAATCCAGACATATATGCTAATAATTTAATTTAGTCATCTTTGACATTCTGTCAAATTTTATTCATGAAGGTCATAACTTGACACATTTGTATTGTTATAAAAGTGTATTTTCCAAGAAAGGAAGATCTAAATCTGTTAGCTCGATTTCTAACCTTTAAATATTTAGATATATGTTTGTCGACTTGACTTCCTTCTATTCTTTGAGCTTCATGAATGCCTGCTGGACAGGATAATTCTTGATATTCTTTCAAATCAGCATCTTATACTTCTTTAGTTGACTCAAGGAGAAAGTAGTTTTTGAAGAGATGTGAAATATATGACATGTATGACCTTCTTCATGACTCTTACCTTCTCTCATATTTCTCTTTCTCTCCTCATTTTTGTTAACTTCAGGAGCTACTTGTCTGTCTAGAAGCTCTATTCAGTTTAACTCTGTTACCGAGGGTTTTCAGATCATTTTTCTGTTACGAATCTTTTTTAGAAGTGTGTTGAGCAATTTTAAACTTTCTTATTTAATGGTTCTCTTACATGACACTCTTGAAGGCCTCGTTTTATTTTCTCTCATTCATAGTGATTTGTTTTCGGGTGTACTTTGTCAATTTTAGATTATAGGCTCATTCTTGTAGAGAATTTGCTGATGGGGAGCTGAGGAGCTTAGACTAAGGAAGTGTACTGAAAGGGCATTTTCATCTGATCCTGCCTCCTCCTATTTCCCACCCCACTCCCTCACTCTTCCTGTGTACAATATTAATATTGGCATTGGTAATTTTGCGTATGTATATCGTGTCCACTGAAGTGTTTTCTTCATTGAGTCTCTCTCCCTTAGGCCACCTCCATCACTCCACTAGAGTTTCTCTTCCTTGTCTAGAGTCCCTTTTGTATCTCAATTTCTCCCTGGCTTCTACGTATGAGGAAAAACATCTGACTTTTCACTTTTTGTGATTGACTAATATAATATTCTCTAGTTCTATCCATTTTCCTGCAAATGACATAATTTGGTTGTTCTCTGTGGCTGAGTAGAATTCCGTTGTGTGTATATCTCAGAATTGTGTAAACCATTCATCTGTTGATGGACACCTAGGCTAGTTCCAGGATGTGGTTATTTTCTATTTCAAGTTCAGATTGAGAAAAGACACCATATTCTTTCTCTAGCCCATGGAGTGTCTGAGGCTGCAGGACTTTGGAGGTCAGAGTGGGAATAGGTGTCTCATGTCCTCTGTCTCTCCTTCATATGGATTCTAGAGCTCCTATCCTGACTTTTGGTAGGGCATAAATTCTATCCCCTTAGAGGAGGTAAAATTTTAGTTTATATGTCATTTCTTCTAATTTTCTTTATTTCTTCCTTCTTTCCTTTCTGTCTTCCTTCCTCCCTCCCCTCTCCCTGCTTCTTTTCCTTCCTTGAATAGTAACACATGCATATGGCACAAATATTAAAAATATGAAAAGTTATGCTACAAAAAATAAGTCACCCTTATCTCTGAGGCCATACACTTGGCCATCACCAGAAGCACCCCTATATCAATTTCTTAAGCACTTTTCCATAATATTCTATGCACATTAATGTATGTTTCCTTTCATCCATATGTCACCACATGATACATATAGTCTTGTGTGTCTCTTCTTCCTTGCAAATTTCCTTTTTAATGGGGGATAGTATCCTATTTCCTGCACACATTATCTGCTATTCATTATCTGTTACTTAATATGTTTTTGATCTTGTGCTTTTACAAAAATTATATTGCAATTGGAAACTTGCATATAATCACTTTCAAGTATATCTGCAAGTATATCATAGGTTAATTCATAGAAATGGAATTGTGGTTCAGAGCATATATGCACTGCATATTCATAGATCTTTGTTTTTCTCTATAAAGATTTTACCAATTTAAAAGCTTGTCACAAATTCCAAAAGGTTCCTATTTTCATACTCAAAAATCACAAAATGTTCATAGATTTTTATCTCTGCCAATGGGTAAAATTAATGACTCATTGGAATTTTAATTTTCTTTTACCTTTTTATGAATGAGATTGAGTTTAATAAAGTTGAAACATCATTTGTGTCTCTCTTTTTGTAAACTCTGTGTTCATATGCTTTGGCTCTTTCATAACAATTGTTGGACTTCTGAATTAGAGCAGCTAAGCTCTCCTCGTGTGTAAAAGTGCAGTTCTGACATCTTACTTGGGTCCATTCTTAACCCTGATGCTGCAACCATTGATCTAAATAGCAGGTGGTTTATGCCACTGATCTATTAAGTATCTTTGTGTTTCTCTATCAACCAAGAAAAATCCCTCACCACAATGAAACGGCACAGAAAGCCCTTCATCATCCTCTCCCACTCTCTCTCCCTCTCGCCTCCCTTCTCCCTCCCCTTCCCACTCCCTCCCCTCCCCTCCCCCCTTCTCCTCTTCTAGATATCAACTATGTCTCACTTAACATTTTTGCAACACGGAAATGCTTGAGGATCACTTTGTGCACCATGTTACCTCCTCCTTGCTCTATCCCATCCCCAAAACACACTCCCCTTGGACCTCCTGTCAGCCACCACCTCCCATCCTCAGATCCTTCCACACCCACAGCCTTTCCCAAGTTAGTTTCACTCACCCTCTCTGTTGCAGTTAGACTCTTCCTTCTCTAGGAAGCAGCCTGGCCTCTTAAGACAGAGTTAAATGTCCATCCTCTGTACACTCAAACCATCTATTGTAACAAAGTCACTTGGTGTGGGGCAGCCTGTCCATGGGCTGGGAACTTATTGCTAAGTACTCTTCTAATACTTGAATTCCTAGATTCCTGTAAGGTGATGTTGCACACATAACAGATACTAAGAGTATTTCTTAAATAAATGAATATACCTACCAATGGAACGAAGAGAAACCATCCCAGGGATAGAGAGTCAGAATAAACAGAAGCAAAAGTGTCTTCATCTCTTTAGCCACTCTTCACTTTTCCCCAACCGCGTGCGGGTGTACATGCTTTGAGTGGTTATACTAAGAAACACGGAGATATGGCTGAAAGGGAAATGAAATATGCATGTATTTATGTGCATGTGCATGTGCGTGTGCATGTGTGTGTGTGTGTGCGTGTGCGTGTGTGTTTACAGGAGGACTCTTAGATGAAAATGCATACATATAAGATAAACATCTGTAATTTAAAAGTAATATAAATTAGCTATTTTATTTTTTCTTTCTTTTTTTATTGGTGCATTGTAATCATGAATCTTTGTGAGGCACAAGCTGGTAGAGGCATACATGCACACATCTCTCATTTAACCCTTTCCCAATTCCCACCCCATCCCCTCCCTCCTTCCTCCTTCTCATATTCAGTTTAGTGATTGACTTTGATATGTTTGTGAATGTACATCATGTGCATTAAGGTGTTCCCCCCATCCCACCACCATCACCTTCAGGTAAGTATAAATTAGCTATTTTAGAGTGTGACAGATATTATTGTAGAACCTGGGAGGATTAATACTTTTCAAGAAATGAGGATTGCTCTCATCTAGCACAAAATAACCTAAGAAATGTTGACTAGAAATCATTACCATCACCACAAAGCAATCCCTATTTTGAGTAGTGTTTTTTAATTTCTTTTTTTCCAGTACTGAGATGACTCAGCTATTAAGAAATAAACAACTAAAAATGAGCACATGAGTGTATCCAGAAGCCCTCCTCAATGACTGAAGTTTATGACCATCTCAGTTGCTTGCATGGCTGGCTATACATGTCCCTGCATATATTCTATGTCATCAACAGCCAGCACAATTTCAGAAGTCTTTGGGACTCTTTACTTGCCTTGAGGGCTCTACAGCATGGAAAGAATTCTGGAGCTCTCTATTTTCCTTTCTCAGAAAACAGCACCATGGTTACAGCAAAGCCCTGGGCCTGAACCTTTTCTTTTTAGGTTATCTGATTTTGCTGAACCCTTGCTGGAAGTAGATAAGAAGAACAAGGAAGGAGAGGGTCCCCAGTCCATCAGGTCAGAGTGGTTAGCCTCCTTACACTGTAGGCAAAATAGGCTTCTCAATTCTGGTCTGAGAAACCATCTTAATTAGTACACCTGATCATAAGAGGCAGAAATTCAATTAAAATAGACTGGAGGGAAAAAATTATAAAGAAGGGAGATCATTTTTGTTTGGTTTTGTTTGAAGACTCCTGGGGACTTCCACACACAGAGTTAAACTTGAACCTTGGAAAATGGGATTCAAAGTTCTTCTGGTCCTCAGACAGCAGGGACCCAGGACCCAGGGTGACCAGAACCCTCCCTCTTTCTTCCTCTCTAATCTCTGTTTCTCTTGGCCTGTTAGCTCTATTCTTCCTTAATGATAATCCATGGCCTTTAGACGGGGTGGGAGGGACCCCAACAGCAGTGAATTGGCAACCTCACAGCTTCAGATCAGAGGCATTGGGGATCCCCCCCAGTTCCAATTAGTCAAGCTCAGCTTAAACCACTTGCCCACCAAGTAGGTGGGTCACTGTGACTGAAGAGGATCTGCCGTGACTGCTCCAATTTGAACGGTGTCAGGGAACTTTCACTAAGTAGCTGAGACCAGGAGTATGGAGGCAGTCTATGGGATTCACGGGGAGGGGAGAAGTGGGTCCCATCTGCAGCAGAAAAAGGGAGGAGCTGATGCAGAAGCAAAAGTCATCAACCTCAGCAACCACCAGCGTAACAGAGTTAACGGGACACAATGTTCTGAGTCCAGCCTTTCTCTAGATAAATGAACTCTGTGAACTTGTGAGTTGGGGACCGCCTATATTTGAATAATTACACAAGGGGAAAAAAAGACAATGGCTAGGGGAGAAAGTCCATCGTGTCTTTCATCATCTGTTTTCCCTTGAAGGACAGGCGTGGCTTTCCTCTGGGTTTCTGCTTACCCCAACTGAGGTTGCTTCCTCAGTTGATAGGCGAGGGCCACTGCCCTTCAGATCAAGGCCCAAAGTCAGGCTGAGCATCAGCAGTAAAACGGCATCGGTAGCACAGTCTGTCCTAGCCTGTGAGGATAGAATGAGGATATCCTTTACTTTACCAGAGTATAAAACGTATAGGTTATTATCTTAACATATATATATATATGTATATATATACATACATATAATATGTGTGTGTATGCACTGCATGATTTATTCTATTCTAACATACTTGCCCCAGGCTCACATTAGAATATATCTTATGATGAGATTTTGGCACTTTTTATATTTATATAGACATTTTCTATTTAGATAATTACCATGTGGAAATGATACGATGTATATTATGTTTAGCTTTCTATATGCTTTTATTGGTGCATTGTTTTTGTTTTCTTTGCAGTACTGGGGATGGAACCCAGGAGCATTCTACCTCTGAGCTACACCCCCAGCCTGATTTTTTTTTATTTCTTATTTGGAGACAGGGTCTCGCTAGGTTGACGAGAGTCTCACTTTTTGCTGAGGCTGTCCTTGAACCTGCGATCCTCCTGTCTCAGCCTCCCAAGTACAAGGGTTACAGGCTTGCATCACCACGACCGGTGAGTTATCGGTGAGTTGTGAGTATAATCACCATAAGGTTCAGAGTGATAGAAATATACATGCATATAGCAGTGTGTTTCCCTCTAGCTCTCAGCCCATTCCATCCCCCTCCCTGTACATATTGCTGAAATTGGTATTGGTATCTTTATACATGTACATAGCATTGTTTGAACTGTTTCCTTCTGTCTTTTCCCCTCCCTAAATCCCCTTTCTCTATTCTATCTCCCCTCATTTATCTGAAGTCTTTTTGTTCCCCAATTTATCTCTACCTTCAATAATAGATGCTGGTGAGAATATGGGGAAATAGGAAGCCTTATACACTGTGGGTGGGGTTGCAAACTAGTGCAGCCACTATGGCGATCAGTGAGGCGCTTCCTCAGAAGACTGGGAGTGGATCTGCCATACAACCCAGCTCTACCGCTCCTGGGATCTTTCCAAAGGAATCCAAGTCAGAATATTTAGTTTCATATAAATGTCAAAATATTATAGACGAATGCATCTCAAGAGCCACAATATGGTGGGTTTTTTGGGGGGGGTTGTTTGTTTTTATAGTATTGGGGATTGAACCCAGGGGCATTCTACCTCTGAGCTACACCCCCAGCCCTATTTTATTTTTTATTTTGAAACAGGGTCTCATTAGGTTGCATAGGGCCTCACGAAGTAGTTGAGGCTGGCTGCAAACCTGTGATCCCCCTATCTCAGCTTTCCAAGTACTGGGATCACAAGCATGTGCCACCACGCCTGGCTTGAGCCACAGTGTTTTTACCTGGAGGCCTGGCCCATCACAGGGCAACCCTAGAGCGCCTTAGCTCTGAAGAAAGTCCTGTAGGAAAACAACAGTGGAGAAAGTTGCTCAGAGATTCTTGGCAGAGAACTCTGGAAAGATTTTTTGAAGCTACTTTATGCAATTATTTTACAAATGTTGAAAAAGAAAAAAAATAAGGAATCATAACAAAGGTAGTTTCTTAAAATGCAAAACCCAACAGTCACAACATAAATGCAGTTCATCCCAGCAACTTCCTAAGGAAAAAGTTTACAGGAAAAAAAAAATTTTTGTTTGTAAAATAAAAATGCTCTTTCCCTTTGCTTTATTTTCTCTTCCTCCTCAGTGTGGAAGAATGTAGGATTTCATAACAGACAATCAGCTTGCTCTTGATTGAGTTACTTCATGCAAATAGTTCACTGTGCAGGAGGAAAAAAAAGAATTGGGAAAGAAAATGACTCTTCCTACCCCTGACATTCTTCATGTGCTCGTTGGAGCATCTGAGGTGACAGCATGATCACCAGAGACTGTCATGTTCCCTGAGTTACACACAACTGTGCACTTTCAGAGTCACAGAGCGAGAGAGCTTTGCTTGGGAACGTGTCTGGCACCCAGTGTGAAAGAGGTCAGGGCTCTTCAAGGAACCTTCAACTTTTACTGGAACTGATCTCAGACCTGCAGCTTAGAGGAAACAGGTTACAAGCCTTGCCCTGTCATCAACCTTTAAAATGCTTCTGTGGGACACAGATGTCTTCTTGTTTTCTTAGCTGATGGCGAAAAACCCACTGAGATTTGCATCTGCTTTGTTGCAAAGCTAAATTTAGCCTCGTTTTTGACAGTTTACTTTGGCCCTAAGTCATTTCCGTTAGTCAGATACCTTCAGCTGTCCAACTCATCTCGTGGGCATGGACGGGGTATTGAGTGGAATTAAAAGTATTCTCAATCTCCTGCGACTATCATTTTTATTCCAAAGGGAGATTTGACCTCTGGGAACTGGCAATTGACTTAGTTCATAAGGAGACTTAGTGGTAACTCTTATGGTTTAACTCAGAATAGTTGCCTAATGTCCAAATATATCTGCCCAAACTTGAAATCTGCCCATACCTCTTGAAATTCACAATTTCAGAAATGATGTTTGGATAAGCTGTAGCAAGTTCCAGAAGGACTGAGTATCTTGTAATTCAGTCATTTGGAGTTTAGAATGCAGAGAGGAAGTAATGGAGTGTAATTACCATTTATTAAACGGCTTAGTGTTTCTAATGTTTAGGTATTTTCATTTTTTTATAATAAAGTGAGATTGAATAGTAAGGGAAATATAATATAGTAAAAATAATGAACATCAAACTAGGTGTCAGAAACTTCTTGTTCCAGTGTTGGCACAGAGTCCTATGTCACCTAGAATAAATTATTTCAATTCTCTGAGATTGCATTCTCTCTATATTATTTAATGATAACTGCTATTTTAAAACTATAAATCCTTGAGAGTTAACATAATAAAATCTATTTCCTGATCACACATAATCTACTGAGGATTTTCTCCATCAAGCGACTCTCAGGTTCCTCTTGGGGGAGGGACACTCTGCCAAGAAGTAATTGAGAAGCCAGTCTCCTTCCACATTGTGGCTCTGTCTTACTGCAGCCCTTCAGCTTTGGTTTTACAGATAGGAAGAGGGAGCACATGGAAGACCTTATAGGATAACTTAAGAACTACATCAGAAAATGATTTATATCTTTTTTTTTTTATCACATCCTATAGACTAGAACTCTGTCATATTCAGCATGGATAATCTCCATTCACTCCGAAAACTCCTGAGTAAACCCTTAGATTCCCTAGAGGTGATATGAATTTCCCACACTTTCCCATGCAACTGATGAGCACTTAATCATTTTGCTGATGATGATACTGGAAGCTACAAAGGTTGGATGAGATTGGTGAGAGGAGCACTAAGAATAATTAAATCCATTGAAGATGAACTTTTTTTTTTCTACCTCAAATTTGATCTTCGACGGTCTTGGCATGGACAATAAAAAGTCAAAGGAAACCAAACAATCTGCTCAGAACAAAGAGTCCTCCCATCACTCTTTACACGGCATCTCCATTTCCGTTTGGGGACCTGTGTCACATTCTCAGCCGTGACAATGCATTTATGTTTATCACAATAGCAAGATGTGTTCTAGGGAGAAGGATGGACCTTCAAAGCGCCTCAAAGCTTTTACTTTGGAGTTTTATATTCGTTTTTTGGTGGTGGTGGTGATATTTTTCTTTTGTTTTGTTTTTAAAATGAGAACCAAACACTTGTAGATCAAAGAGACTTTTTTTTTTTTTTAATATGGGGAGTCTTCCAGAATCCATAAACTATCCATGAAGATAATTCTTCAAACACACAATAATTTCAACAAAATAAAACAAAGCTGTTGGGCCACTGCCCTATGTTGTCAGGAACAAAGGCGTGTCTCTCAATTAGAAAACCCTTTGCTATAGCCTGGCTTCATGACTTGAAATGGCCTGGTGACTTCCATCAGTTCCAACCTAAGCCTGGTCACTAAACTTTAAAGAAGCTGTGAGAACAGAATGCAACGGCACACGCCTGGAATCTCAGTACTTGGGAGGCTCCGACAGGAGGATCACAGATTTAAGGCTAGCTTTAGCAACTTAATGAGACCCTGTTTCAAAATAAAAAAGTCTAGGGGTATAGCTTAGAGGGTATAATGCCCCTGGGTTCAATCCCCAGTACTAAAAAATAAAATAAACAATGAGGAATCTTAAAAATATGCCAATACTCTCATACCCACCCCTCTGGGAAATTTAATAATAACTGATATCATTTAGATCTTGAATATCTTCCAAAATTTCATGTGTTTCAGGGTTGGTCCCCAATGCAGCAATGCTTGAAGGTGGGGCTTTGGAGAAGTGATTGGATCATGGGGACCCTGACTTGACCTCCTCAGTGGATTCATCCATTGATCGCCCAATGGACTGCTGGGAGATGGTGGAAATTGTAACTGGTGGAACTTGTAGCTTGGAGGAAGTAGGTTACTGGGTCCTGACCTAGACGGGTATTTCTTTTCCCAGATCCCTTCCTCCCCTGCCCCTCTGCTTCCTGGATAGCTTTCCTTCACCTTGCCCTTCTGCCAGGATGTTCTGTCTCATTTCAGGACCAAAGCAATGGAGCCAGCTCACCATGAATTCACATCTCTGAAACCATGATTCAAAATAAATCTTTCCCCTTTAGGTTGTATACATCAGGCAATGAAAAACTAACACAATAACCAACGTTTCTAATGTACTTGTTTTGCACCAAGCATTATTTTAAGATGTTTGTATGTATTAAGATAACCACTGTGTCCTTTGAGAGAAAGTAACTATTATTAACTTATTTTACAGATAAAGAAACTAAGGAACAGCAAGGTGACATTGTTTCCTGAAAGACATTTGAAAAACTGGAGCCAGAATTCAAACACCCTTGACTTCCGAGTCAAGTTCTTAACTGAAGCCCATTTTGTCTGTGGTAACAGGAAATACCACATCAACCACCTCCAACAACAACACCTAAATGAGAAGAATGTTTTTCAAGAGAATGATGCATCAGTGCTGGGAATCAGTAAATAGTTATATTCTGATAGCCAACACTTCAAGATATGTCTTCTGGAATCTCTAACATAAAGAGTTTAGAAGTCATCTTTACAACAAAATAAGTTGAGCTAGAAAGCATCAACTTTTATTGGAACCATCAAACAACTTGAGTGTTGTGGGTTAAATAAGGTCCATGTGACAAAGGATTGGTACCCAAGAGATACAAGTGGAAGGTGATAGAATCTTTGGGAGGTGGGTCCTATTGGAAACTCCTTAGGTCATTGGAGGTGGTCCTTGAAGGAAATTGTGGGATTCCAATCTCTTCCTCTCTGGCTTTGCTTCATGGATGTTAAGGTCAGTGGTATGAACTGTCACCATGAATCACATGCTGTCTTGCCAGAGGATCAATTCACTGGGGCCACTAGATCCTGGACTAGAGCCTCCAAAACTTAAGCCAAAATCAACCTTCTCACTTTGCAATTTAATTGCCTCGGGTATTTCATTATAGTGATGGAGAGCTAACACACAGAGGTTGTAGGGAAAATTACTACCCATCAGTTCAGTCAGGCAAATGACTGCAAAGAGTTACAACTGAGATTTGCTTACCTCCGGAACAAAAGGCAGGAGAGCCACAAACTGTAGTAACACTTAAATGGAAATTTTAATAAATTGTTAGAGGATGATCTGAATCAACTGTAAGGTACCCAGGATGGTACCCTGATGCTACCCATGTTATAACTCTTCCCTGTTTTATATCCAGGAAGCCCACCAGGGGAAGAGCAGGGGAGAATTCTCTCCAATCTTTGGTTAAGAAAAAGAAGAAAAGAGTAAAACTAACAATTATTAAATATGCCTAACACATTCACCATAAGAAAGGCATATTCTCAAAGGATAAAATGAATCTTTACCAAAGCCTACCCCACATGAGATTCTTTCCCACTCCACCATGTTTAAGCCTTCACCTCACTTAAAGTGGCAGGGATAACTGATAAATACCTGTGAAGGTCACAGCCAGGGACACAGGTCTACTAAAACACTGATTCAATCTCATCATAATAGAATGATTCTCTCTCCCCATTATGCTCCAGCATAATGGCAATAGGTTAGAGCCGATCTATAAGACCCAAACTCTCTTGGAAGAGGAGTACTTAGGAAAGTCTGAGTTAACAAGAAAGACTAAAAGAAGGACACCGGGGAAATGTGATGCTTTGAGAACTAAAAGCTACAAAAAATATTAAACATAATCTGAATTCTAACCAGATTAACACAGACTTCACACTAAGAACTAGTTAGCTCAGTTCCTATTTTCCAATATATAATGTCAGACTTTCAACAATAAAAAAGGCATTATATACTCAAAGGCAACAACAACAGCAAATACAGTCAGATGGGCCACAGCAAGTCTCAGAACTAGACTCAGATATGACAGTAATTCCTAAGTTATCAGACTGGGATTTAAAAATATCCATGATTAGTATGCTAAGAACTCTAATGGAAAAAAGGTGGATAGCATGTAAGAACAAATGAGTAATGTAATCAAAGAGATGGAAACTCTAAGTGGGGAAAAAAAACACAAGAGGAAATGCTAGAAATCTAAAACACTGTAACAGAACTGAAGAATGTCTTTGATGGGCTCCCTAGTAGGTGGGGGAATGACTGGTGGAAGAATCACTGAGTTTAAAAATAGGTCAATTTAAAAAAAAAAACTTTCCAAACTGGAAGACAGGAAAAAAGAGGGGGATAGAAAAGAACAGAATATATGGGAAATATGGACCAATTTTGAAAGGTGCACCATGGACTTCTGAGGTGACATCATAAAGAACTCAGTGAACCTACTTCCTTGCCAAAAAAAAAAAAAAAAAAAGTCAGTCTGGAGAGAACTGTTTTTAAAACAGGTCAAAGGGCCAGGGCATAAGACCAATGCCTTTTCAGTTCCAAAAGGCAGAGCCCCATCCTGAGTTGTATGGGAACAAATTCTTATTTCTCCTTAATTTTATTGTATTGTGTTTTATCTCTCTTGCATGCATAGCTTGGGTGTAACTGCTGGATCGTATGGTATGAGGAATTGTTAGTTGTTCTCTAAAGCAGCTACACCATATTACCCCACACCAGCAGTGCATGAGTGCTCCAATTTCTCCACATCTTCTCCAATACTTATTATCTGTCTTTTTAATCGCAGCCTTCTTAGTGGTTGTGAAGTGGTAAAACTCATTGTGGTCGTGTTGTGCATTTCTCTCATGTTTTCCGATACTGAGGATGTTTTCACCTGCTTTTTTGGTTTGGTTTTTTTCTTTGTATATCTTATTTTGGAGAAATGTTGTCTTGGTTAACATTCTCACTGTTCTAATCCAAAACAACTGACCGCACAACTTGGATGAAGGAAGATTTATTTGGTCACAGTTTTTGGCGACTTCAGGGTTCAGTCTACGTTAGGAGGTGTGTAGAGCTCGGGGCACTGTGGTGGAAAGCGGAGAGAGGGAGAGTGCAAGAGTCTGCCCTCACATCAACGAGGCAGAAAACCAGAGAGCGGCAGGGGGAGGCAGAAGCATATAATCCCCAAGGCCACTCCTGGGACCCCTCCTTAGCAAGCAAGCTCTGCTTCCAACATTGCTACCTTACTTCCATGAGGGGTAGGTGGACAGTCTAAATCCAAACCATTTCAAAAGTCTATTCAGTTCTTTGTACAACCTTTAATTGGATTATTTGTCCTTTAATTATTGTTACAACTTTAAAAATATCTGTTCTAGATGTGAAGAGCTCTGCGGAGCTAGAAGATAAACCTGAGCTTATAGTAGTCAATGAAAGCAATAAATCCCAAATGAAAGAGTGAAGCCTTTACACTGAGATGTTATGATAAAGAGGCTAAATTTTGATAAAGCACAAACACTCCATGCTTAATTTTTTCTCCTCTAACTATGCACTAGTCAGTGGTCAGATGACTCAGCATAGATGTAAGGGTTATCTCATTGTTAAGCAAGCTGCAAACGAGAGTCTCTGGATATTTTATGGACCTCAGAGTGGGGACAGAGAGGGTCAGGAAGAAATGTTAGCAATATAAAAAATACTGGGCACCGAGTCAGAGTGTTACAAAGCTTCTTCAAGGCTTCCCTCCTCTTATTTAGCCAAGGCACCTAGAAAGTCCTGGCTAGGCCCAAGGTTTAAGATAAATGACCTAGAAATGAAAGAATAGGGGCAAAGAGCCTGATCATGACCAGCCAGGGGGGCCCGAGTCCTTCAGAAACTGCCATGCACTGGCCATCTAGCAAATCTAACACTGGGACAACATCTTTGTCAAGTGAAGCCTGCTGGGGAAAGCCTTTGTAATTGTCCATCAGATCTGAAATAATGCATCTAGTTTTTTAACTGGGTGCTGGACTGCTTGACAAAATATATGATTTAACTCTTTCAGTCAAACCAGGCTTTGCTAAACCTGATAGGCCAGTTGCCTAATCATTAGTAAAGAAGGCAATTTGGGGATTTGCCAGGGATGGTTTAGATCCAAAACATCCCAACATCCAGATGTGCTGGAAGGTAACAATAGAAACCTTAGGGTGCTGCTATCAAGCAGATCCTCTCCCTCTAGTTTCAGTCAAGGCATCTTAGGCATAAATCGCTCACGAGTATTCCTTCTCTTATATCTTTCCCATCATTTACACAATTAAAGAAAGAAGAACTGCTATCATATTAGTTATCTGTATCTTTAAAGAGATGTAGGTATAACTTTAAAGAAATTTTGTTTGCCAATGATTCCAGAAGATTCCAGCACAAAATTTTCATAATTATGCAGAAGCCTAACAATCATGTTATGTCTTTCTACCACTGAACTGTGAACTTTATGAAGAATATCCATGTATTGATTCAACAGAACACTTAATTCATGATTAAATCTATTTTCGCCTCTGTCCAATTAGCTTCCATTGGAAGAACTTGTAGAGGTTTTAATTGAATCTTGCAGAAAGTTTAATCATCAATATAAATATTAGCATAGGTTTAGTAAAAATCATTGAACTAACCTTACGAATTATACTAGTGTTACACCAAATACACCAAACAGTCATTAAACTGTGAGTTTTATTAACATTGTTTTAAAAATAAGTCTGTTAAAATTATAATAGTATTTCTGGGGCCTTCTCAGCAAAAGGAACCTTTTCTACATACATGATCCTCTCATGAACTGATGGATAAGTCAATGGTCAAGCCCCCATTAGTTCTAGATTCCAAGTCCCTTGTGAGCATAGCTATCTACTGTGTTTTATACTGTAGTCTTTTGCTGACACAGTTCTCAATGGGTCTTACTTTTAAGTAATGCCCACCATTTTCCCAATGGTAATCTTTTTTTAATGTGCTTTTATTTGTGCACTATACTTTCACATAATAACGTAAATCATGTTGCCTGTGACACACATGCACAGTACTTGGTGCCCCCCCCACCTGCCCATCTCCCACCTTCCCAATACAGAGTACAGAGATTGACATTGATATTTTCACATATATACACATAGTCAGAGGTAGTATTTCCATTAATGAATCTCAGTCTTCCCCCTCCCCTTCCCTTAGGCCACCTCTCTGGCTCCACTGAGGTTTCACCTCCATTGTCTGGAGTCCCTCTGGTATTCCGATTACTCCCTAGCTTTCACATATTAGAGAAAACATATGATCCTTCACTTTCTGTGACTGGCTAATCTCACTTAACATAATGTTCTCCAGGTCCTTCCATTTTCTTGCAAATGACATTATTCTGGTCTTCTTTATTGCTGAGTAGAATCTCATTGTATGTATTTCCTATGATTTTATAAATAAGTTTAATAGGCTTCCAGTTCCAACTAACTTCCCTGTCAGGTACTTCTATTTTTACTTATGCATGGGGCTTTGGCAGTTAAGGAGCACATATGTAGGCTACATTTCCCATTTGGGAATTTCCACACACTAAGGAGATCATAAGCTCCTGTAACTCATCACTGTGTTTTCATTGCCGTGGTCCTAGGCCATTATCCTTGACCTGTTTCCATCTAAAGGAACACATTTTGCAGCCCCTCTTTGGTCAAGTGCATAGACTTTCCCATCTGAATTCTCCAGAGTATTACCATACTACGTGGGCTTCAACTTCTCCATGTCTCTGAAGCTGTGTTGTCAATCCAGGCTTCTTGTCAGTTTTTCCCTTTCTCCTGAAATAATATCCAGCTTAACAGGCCAATAGAAACCAATAATTGTTTCTTTTATGTGTATGTGTGTATACATATATATAATTACTATATGCATATATATGTAGGAATACACACACACACACACACACACACACACACACACACAACAAAGTTTGGCTGACACAGGTTCCCAGTGAGTCTTATTTTTAAGTAATTCCCATCTTTCTCACATTGATAAAAAGTTGGTTAAATTTAATAGGCTTCCAGTTCCAACTAACTTCACTATCAGGTCCGTCAATATTTACATATATACATATGCATATAGTAAGGCAAATTCAACTTGTCCTAAGAGTATTAAATATATGCCAACTTGACTCAGGGCTCTCTTAGAGTGTTGGCTTATCCACCAAATACGCTCTCCCTGTAAAATATTAGTTGAGTGCAATTTAAATACATATTTTGGACACAAAATGGTGGATTCCTAAGAACATAGCAAATAATCGGTATTCATGCCCAAATTTATTTTTGTTTGAGTATGTCAAAGAGTTTCTTAGAGATTCCCTTTGTGGACACCAGGGCTGTCAGAGTAGATATATGAGCCTGTCAAAATCACCCCAACACTGACATTGGCACATATTTGACAAGTATTCTTTATTTTGATGATTTCTCCCCAACCACAAAAGCATGGATTGCTCATCATACTATGATAAATTGAACATGCAGCAAGTGTGTCCATCACGTCTATGCATCTTACCCAATAGGCAGGTCATCATTCCATTTGATAGTTACAGTGATCTGTGGCTCTTTCCTGCATGCTGTATTCTAAAAGGTGTCCTTTGCAGGGTCATATATATGCCATCAAAATACTTCATATAAATGAACCTATGTTGATGCTTCTTCAACTCCCTAAAGCTCATCCTAACGCTTCAGATTCAACAGACCTCATGCATCTTTGTATCTAAGAGGGAGTATCATTTTCTGTTCTCCATATTCCTTCATAGCAGTATCCATTTATCAGTCCCCTCTAGATCACCAGGCTAGTCCCCTTCCTTTAATTTGTTACTGATTTTCACCTACATCTTCCTTCTACCCCTGGAGTACAACTAGAAGATTCTGCACAAGGCTGACTCATGAGGGTAGTGACAATGAATCTTTTCCGGAGTCTTCCCCTTCGTCCATTTGAGTCCAGTGGAATGGGGTTGGATAAATACAAGCTTGTAAGATTGTCTTTTCCATAGGAAAGCAGAACAGGTACAGCTGAGTCAAGTGAGGAGAAAGGACATCTCATCAGACCCTTAGGAAAGAGTTCTTGCTTTAGTGTTTACAGTGTCACAGTGTCATGTTTAGCAAGCAATCCCTCTTCTGGAATTCTTAAATGCAACCCATGTCCTGACACTACATGATCAGGCAGGGGAAAATAATTCTGGAAGAGAAAAAGGTTATGGACGTTCTTATGTCCTCCTTCCCTAACTCCTCCACAACATCTCAGCAATCTCTTCGAAGGCAAAACCCTTTACTTCTACACACATTTATTCACTCATGGGAGCCATCCCTGCAGTCCCTCACCTCCAGTTTAGTAAGCAAGTGTTTCAGTTGTCCGTTCCAATGGTCAGCTCACCCGCTGCTTTGTGGGCACTGGACTTCCTAGCATATGATGATTTTTTTTAACCGCATTGACGTGCACCTCCAATAATGTTGATTCTTTGATTAGATAATATGTAAGCAGGAAGTGCAAATTGAAACAGTATTGTCTGCTCAATGGGGTCGGGAGAGTTTACTTTTTAGCTGCCAGATATGCAAATCCAAATCCAGAATTCAGAGCTGACCCAGTGAAGACTTATTGGTACCCACCACAGTTTCAAATCCACCTGCCAGGTACAGGAGGGCCCAGGTCACCTGGGTATGTCCCCTGGCTATATTTAGTCTCTGATGTTCCTGTTAAAAAACAAACAGCAATTTTATTTTATTTTTTTATTTTATTGGTTCATTGTAGCCACGCATCTTGATAAGGTACAGGATGGTAGAGGCATACATGTACACGTCACTCTTTTAGTCCTTTCCCAACTCCCACCCCATTACCTCTCCCCTCCCTCCTTCTCATGTTCGGCACAGTGATTGACTTTGATAAGCAATTTTTAATCATAGTTCAAGCCTCTGAGGGAGATATCTGCACACTTATTTATCCTACCCCTTGTTGTAATACTTGAATGCTTCTATGGCTGTTCATTGATCATTTTATGTACCCTAAAAGTCCACTCCCCAAATACAGAGGACCATCACTTGGTCTATTCTTTCAGAAAGCAGAGGGAGACTTTTTACTTATTTTATTTATTTATTTATTTATTTATTTATGTATTTATTTACTTATTGGTACTGGAGATTGAACCCAGAAGAATTCTACCTCTGAGATAAAACCTCCAGCCCTATTTTATTTTCTACTTTGAAACAAGGTCTTGTCAAGTTGCTGAAGAACCTGGCTAAATTGCATAGGCTGGCCTCAAATTTGTGATCCTCCTCTCTGCCTCCCAAGTACTAGGATTTCAGGCGTGCACCACCACGTCCAGCTTAGGAGACTTTTGAATGGGCATCAACATTTCCCACTGTAATCCCCGCCCCCCATTCAAGTGCATACAATTTCTCATAACAAAGCACCCAACCCTGTGTTCCTTCTATCTTCAGGTCATCCAAGGATCATTTTCTAAATCACATTGTCAATCCATTAGCTGCTAGTCCAAATCCTAGCTGTGGCCACTGGGTGGCAGTAACAGACTTTTATCAGAAGCTTCAGTCAGTGTGACTACAGGCTGCAGAAACTTCCCAAATCATCATCACCTCATTCAGTTTTCCTGATATCTACAGTAAACCTACCAGATCCATCAGCTCTGCTTATAGGTCATGCTGGACTACAACCGAGGAATGTGCAGGCACTAGTATTACTGCATTTTCTAGCTGCATTTAAGGCCAACTTTTCTGCATGCTTTCCAGGATACTCTATATTGTTTTAAATTAACCTCATGCATGAGCTCAGGAAATTCTATAGCTTTCCTATTCAGCGTGCCTAATTAAACAGGAGGAAGGGGGTTCTTGACAAAATCCCTTTCTCAATGATTTGGATCAGGGAAGAGTTCTCATTTAGACATTGCAGCTCTTGTAATGACAGATTCTGATAAAAGTAAGGCAACCACCAACAACCATGCACAATTTGCATCATAAACCACACTTTGAAGCATATGTCCACTTGCAATTCACATCACCATGTCCTCCTAAGTTAATTACACCGCCCATTAGCACTTCATTAGCAGGTTTTGGTAAGAGTGTCCAACAATCCTAATAAAGTTTCTCCACCACCCAGGGCCACTTGGTTCACACCAATGTAAATGGTCTCCTATTCCTGGCTGGGGGAGAGGAGGTTTCCAAGAGACTTGGGCTTTCTCATCCCCTAGGATCATAATCCTGGAGAATATTTACCTACCCTCTTTTGTAGAACATTAAAAATTTTAATCTACATCATCTAGGATAAGTTGATTGAATCTCTCTTGATCATTTTATACTCTGAGAAGTTGACAGTGGAATTTTTATAAACTTTTACAGCTATTCATTAACATTGTAGAATCCTCTTTTTGGTGGGGGGGACCCAGAGGTGTTCCACCTCCAAGATATACCTCCATCCCTTCTTTTTTTTGAAACATGGTCTCACTATGTTGCTGAGACTAGTCTCAAACCTGCGATCCTCCTGTCTCAGCTGTCTTAGCCTGTCAAGTACTGGAATTACTAGCATGTGCCACCACACCCATTCCTTTTCCATATTATTCTTAACCAAACATAAAAAGTAAAAATGTTGCCTGGTTCAATTGCCCCAATGTTTAGTTAATCTCTTGTGTACCTATTTATTTCTTCTAAAAATTCTAATCTTTTCCCTATGATTATGCCTTGTTTGGGGGTGCTGTGCAAGGAGATCTGGGGCAGCTCCCCTCACATTGTGCTGTCCTCCCAATAAGGTGGGTGCCTGAGGAGTCCACAGACATGGAGCTCCCTTAATCAACGGCAATCGTCACCTTGCTTCACCACATCGGGCCACAATTCATCCTGTAACCAGTGCAAAGCTACAGCCTCCTCAAAATGCCGGAAGCCCTGGGGTAGCCCATTTCATATCTAAAAGAGGAGTGGAGCAATCCAATTTTCAAGGCATGGACCGTGGAATCTTTCTTTTATATAAAACTTTTCTGAGTTGGAGTTTGCCTCTCCAACCATGATTCTGTGAAAGCTGCAAACCCATTTAGGATTCTAAGACCAACAAGAAGTCACCCCGTCCCCTGAAAAACTGAGTTGCCATTTCAAAAGCAATCGCAAAGAGAGCTGCAAAATGAACATAAAGAATAGCTCAACCCTTTATCAACTGACCAGATTAGGACCCAAGCAAATGTGGGCCCAGTTCCCTGTGGCCACTCCAGTTCTCCATATATGGACAGACACAGGGCCTCACATGCTGGTTCTAGGAGCTTCACCCCAACATTCTGACCTTCACTTGCGCTAGAACAGGTAAAAGAAGCCAAAACGCCTGTTCTTAGCTGGCTTCTCCTCAGCTTACACCTGTTTTGTTACTCATTTAGTTACCTCCCCAGGCCTTGCTCTACACACGCTTTCCTGCAGGTCAACAGAGAGGACACTTTTGTGATCTCAGCCTAGGAGTGGGTGGTCAGAAGCTAGCTGGAAACAATGCTTTCGCTCCCACCACCCACCACCACCTTATCTTTCTTTCTCCCAAACAGTACCTTAGCTGTTATTATCTAAATTACACATGGAGGAGGGACATTTCAAATCTCCTATCTGGGTAACTAACTTTATGGTATTCTCCAGTCCAGGAATTCACTGGGCTCCATAGATCATCCTCGTGTGAGAATTTTACTTAAAGGCAAAGGATGCAGGTTAAAGAACAGAAAATCCTGACAAGCATTGGAGACTGGAGAGACATCCTCCAGTGCAAACACCCAGAGTCATATCTCTGCAACAGTGACTGACAGAGCCTCTGGTTTAAACCAGAAGATCTATTCAAGGAAACTTGGGAAGAAGTCCCCCTACCCCCCGCCCACACACACACAAAAAAAGAGTTTTCAGTGGATCTTTAAATAGTCAAGACAGGTTATCAAACTGGTAAGGAGAATTGCAAACCACCAGTAAAGAAACTGAACCTGGAATCGAGGGGGTAAGGGAGGCTTAGATTTTAAGCAGCACATCATAAATACCACTGCCATTATCTTAGTCCGAAGCAAAACCAGACATCCATGAATCCCCAGAGATAAAGATCAAGTAGTCCAGCCATAAACCATCTTTCTCTCCACATACTGCCTCACCAGAAAACTCTGAGCATTTATTGCCTATATCATTATTTAATTACTACACATTGTTAAAAAATAGTCAAACATTTTTAACTTATATGTGTATGTGTTTTACCTCTCCAGTTCTCTCATTTTTGATGAGTGTGTCGACTTATTAATTTCTAAGTTTGTGTTTATTAAATAAAAATGTTATAATGAATAAATGAAAACGACTGAGACTCAAGCAAATTACAAACAGGTCACTACTACTCCAGAGTTTGAAAAGAAAGGGATCTCTGATCTTGGAGAAATGACATCAACCAGTTCTTATTTCTGGGGAAATCTAATCTAGTATCTCAAAATTTCTACTTAGGTTTCACATTATTTAAATATGGCTCCAAGAAACCCAAATTGCTAGTCAACATAATAATCTAGGTCCTAGACAGCTGGATAAAATAAGAATGACAATATGAAAGTAAAAAAATGAATTTTTATTATGAAAGCATTCATTTTCCACAGAGAAAATCCAGGAGAAGCACATGAAAAGGTTCTGTGACACAAAATCATTCTGCTTTCTGTATGTTTTTTAAAAAATATGGGTGGTGGTTACATAGATATTTAGTTATTTGTTGTACTGACCATTTATTCTTTAATCACTTTTTGAATGTGTGTTAACATTTCGCAAACTTGAAAAACAACTTTTAAAAACCTATGAGAATTAACAAATGACTAGAAATAGAATGTTTCAAAAAAATCTAAAAATAAACTACAACCAATCATGTCTCTATATAGAGCAATAACAAATCAGAAGTCATAACTAAAAGAGACAATTTTTTTTTTTTCAGTGGTGGTGGTGGTGGGATTGAATCCAGCCATTTGTTTCTTTGTTTGTCTGAGTAGGTTGCTGAGAATCTCCTTAAATGACTGAGGTTGATCTCTAATCTGCCACCCTCCTGTCTCAGCCACCCAAGTACTGGAATTACAGGCACGCACCACACTGACTGGCTTGTGAATCTTTTTTATAAGACAGAATCCCACGGATTGGGAAGGGGATATTGAAGAGATCTGGAATGGATGACTGGGCATGGCAAGACAGTAAACTGTAGACCTATATGCCATCGGGGTTTAATAGAAGCAGGCCAGATACTGACTTGATAGCTGAAGAAAATGCTAGAATGTCTGAACTACAAACATAAGAAATTATCTAAAACTTCTTTCCCCCACTTAAACTTCTTGCTTTCCACCCCAAAGGTTAGAATTCTTCTCTAAAAATACTGCTGACTGCTCCAAGAAAATCACTTGTTCTTACATTATCTAGTGGCATTGTTGAAATGGTGCACATTTATCAAAAGTGGCATTTTTCTCTATACAACTATGACCAAGAAACAGATTTGTTTAAATTTATCGTCTCTGGCCGGCTTTCTGAACAGCCTCCCCGAGAGAAGCATGCAATAGAGCCATCTTGTCTTTCATTTCCTATTTTTATTCTTTTTGATCAAATATCAAGCCTTGGCCTAATTGCCTAACTGGGAGTTCAATTAAACAGGCGACTTCAATTTCAATAAACGTGGTAGTAAAAATTAAAAGTCATATAAAAATGTCCTTTGTGAGAGAGAAATCAAGATGGTCTAAATTGAGTTTCCTGCGGCTGCTGACATTCGCTTTCCACTGTGAACTCTAAAGGGTTTGTGCATGTGGTGTGATCTCCTCTCCCTCTGAGGCCCCTCGTCCTTTGAAGACAGAGATTCCATCGACTTCATCTTTGGAGAGCTTATCACGCCCCAGGCAGATATCTTGACCATCGTAAGCATTGACTAGACATATGCAAACTTTATTTTTTAGTGCTAGCATTCAGCTACATAGTTATTCAAAATCAACACCCACACTGTGAAATACTTATAGTGGGAAAACTTGGGAGTTCTGTGTTTTTTTTTCTTCTCCCTACATTTTCCAAATGGCCATACTAATCAATACATATACTATGTTGCTATTATTTCAGGGAGTAGGAACAAGATTTGATTTCCTTTGCCTTATGCTTCTCAAGCCTTCATCATAAAGTAGAAATCAAATAATGTAATTATCTTGCTCAGCAGAACTGGGAAAACAGTTCAAATTGAACTTTAATGAGATACATCCAATAATCACAACCTCACCGTCTGCATTTATTTAGCATGTGAAGTTTCTAAAGTTCTTTCCCATTTTACCTTCATAGCACACCTCCAAGATAGGTAGTCATGAGAAGTATTAGCTTCATTTCACAGACAAGGAAGAAGTGTTGGGTAATACCGTGTTATCTATGCAAGATACCCACGGCAGCTGCAAATCCAGGATCTTGCAGTTCTCTGGATGTCTACTGCAGGACACTGACCTGCACAGACTTAGTATAAAAAAGAAAATAAAGTAAAAAATCGTATGATCTCCCTAATATGCAGAAGCTAGGGAGAAACTGGGACATAAGAGGGACGGACTCTAGATGAAGGAGAAACCTTAGATGAGCAAAGAAGGTGACTTCACTGAAGGTGATGGGGGAGAGGGAAAAGCCCTAATGCACATGACGTACTTTCACAAACATATCAAAGTCAGTCACTAAACTGAACTTGAGAAGGAGGGGGGGGGCAGAAACTGGGGAAGTGTTAAATGAGAGATGTGTGCATGTATGCCTTTACCATCTGTGCCTAACAAAGATGTATAATTATGGTGCACCAACAAAAAAAATTAATAAAAAAAAAATCATCAAGCTGAGCGTGATGGCCCAGCCAGTAATCCTAGGACTTGGGAGGCTGAGACAGGATGAGTGCAGGTTTGAGGCCAGCCTCAGCAACTTAGTGAGACCCTGTTTCAAAATTTTCATAAAGGGGGGAGGGGACTGAGGATGTAGCTCAGAGGTAAACTGTCCCTGGGATCAATTCCTAGTGCCAGAAAACAAAACAAAACAGATAGGCATTTTGTTTGCTTCAAAAGGCAAAGCACCATTTGCTTTAAATAATGAACTATAAATCAGATATAAAATTATAAGTTAAGAGAAAAAACAAAGTAGAACCATAAGCAATGGGTTTTTGTTGTTAGTTTGTTTTTGTTTTTTTAGTACCGAGAATTTTGAAATAGAGTCTTACTAAATTGCTGAGGCTGGCCTTGAACCTGTGATTTTCTTGTCTCGGCTTTCCAAATGCTAGGGTTATAGGCATGCTCAACTATGCCTGGTAGCAATGCATTTTTTTTTTGTCAGTAAAATTATTGTGATTTTTTCCCTTATATGTGGCTTATTAACAGCTAGTCTACTCAAAGAAATTTTTAGATAATTTTAGCATTTTCTGCTAAATCAAAATATAATAGGTCTAAAAATTTGTATTTAGATTTTTTTAAACAATTACTTTTTGAGTGTTAGGCATCATGCGAAGTGTTCTATAAAGATAATTTCCTTTAAGCCTCAGAGCCACCTTATGTTGAGGCAATTATTATTACCTTTCTGTTTCAGACAAGAAATCTCAAGCTCAAAGAAGTTTAAAACTTCTCCAAAGATTCCTGAATAGCAAATGCCAAAACCAGCATATAAACCTGGATTAGCCTAAACTACAAGGTCTGGGCTCCCAATCACTGTGCTAATGTGTCAGGAGGGGAAACAGGAAGGACTTTTAGAACAGGTGATTTTGTTTCCCGCATCCGTCAGAAGTTCAGTCACGGAGGCAGAACCTCTAGGATAGGGATGTATTTGCGCAGGCACTTGAGCTGAGGGACCGCGGGTCCAGTCTCTATGAGGCGCTGTCTCCCTGTCTGAGGCTGGCGTCTGTAGTTCACCGGGTGGGTAGTTGGCCAGGGAAGAAGGGTGTGGGATGAGAGGTTGAGATGAAATGGGAACTCCGTGTAACAAGTTCAAGGACAGTGGAAAACCACATCTGTGTGTGTTGCCTCTGGACTTGGTGATGAGAACATCCTGCTGAAGCTGGACCTTCTGTCACAGAGCTCAGCACACGCTGGCCCCAGGATTTGGAGAAGCTGAGAGCGGGCGGGTGACAAGGTGGAGCAGGCCCGTCCTCGGCCTCCCACCACCAGGGGGACCAGCAGATCGCAAGAACCTGCGTGACCCGCAACATGGCTGCCGCCTCACTTCCGGCTCCTGACTCCACCTGAGAACGTCTCTCTGGTCAATGCTGGGAAATGTAATGCAGCCTAGCCAAGTAGACTCTTCCCAGAGATGCTGCAATTCTATTTTTGTGCAGATGTCAAAGGTAAGTCTTGGCTGGGCATGGTGGTACACGCCTGTAATTCCATAGGAGGCTGAGACAGGAGGATTGCAGGCAGGTTCGAGGCTAGCCTCAGCCAATGAGCCAGACGTCAGCAACTAGTGAGACCCTGTTTCAAAATTTAAAAAATAAAATAAAATAATATATACATATATTGTATATGGATGTGTACATACATACATACACATGTATATGTACACACACACATGGCTGGGAGTGTAGCTCAGAGGTAGAATGCCCCTGTTTCATTCCCAGTTCCAAAAAAAAAGGTCTTGGTCAGGTTGTGGATAGGTCTAAAATCTCTTGAAAAGTTGAGAGTAAAGTAATTGTACTAACTTTTCCATGCATTTTCTCTCCCTACAAACAGGATGACACACAGCTTTCACTTTAATTGCCAAAAATCAATAAAAATTGGTAATGGCTCCTAGAAACACTGGGTTGTGAAGGATTCTGTGTTCCTTTATTGATTAGTGACATCTTTGGTGGCAGAGAAAAGGGAAGCGGTGATACAAGTACCACAAATGTGCTGCCCTATCCTGTGTAGTATGCTTCTCTTTAGAAAAAAAAAAAAGATTTTTAAGGGGGTATAATAAATCAATTACGGAGCTGTAGATAGTTACTAAAAGGGCTTAAAGCTGAGAGCAAGGAATGCTCTAGATTTATAGAGTAGATATCAAGAAGACAATCACGTGTTCTCATAAACACCCTATTGGAAAGAGAATGTAGAGCTAAATGACTGCCTTTTCCAGAGTGTTATATTGTTGGAATCATGTATTACACAGCCTTTTCAATTGACTTCTTCCACCAGCAATGCACATTTAAGCTTACTCTATGTCACTTCATGTCTTGATAGTGCACTTCTTCTTAGTACTGAATAATATTTCATTTGGGGGTTGTACAACAGTTTGTTTATCCATTTTCCTACTGAAGGATATCTTGGTTGCATCCAAGTTTTGGCTATTATGAATAAAGCTATGATAAATAGATGTGTGCAACTTTTTATGTAGACATAACTTTTACATCCCTTTGGGTAAATACCAAGGAGAAAAATTACTGGATCATATGATAGCAGTAAGCTAGGTGTGGTGATGCACACCTTGTAATCCCAGTACTTAGGAGGCTGAGACCAGAGAATCACAGGTTCAAGGCCAGCCTCAGCAATTTTAAGGAGGCCCTCATCAACTTTGAGAGACCCTGTTTCAAAACAAAATGTTAAATAGGGCTGGAAGTGTAGCTCATAGGTCAAGCACTCCTGTTTCAATACTCAATGCGCATGCGCACACACTAACAGTATGGTTAGCTTTCAGCTTTCTAAGAACTGCCAAATTGTCTTCCAGAATGGCCTACACTTTTTGCATTCTTGCTCCAAGTTCCCATTGGCAGTCGACGTGCTTGGGATTTGGGCCATTCTAATAGGTGTGTAACGATATTGCATTGTTTTAATCTAATTTATACTTCCTCAGTGACATCTGGCGTTGAACAGTTTTTTTATATGCACATTCGTTGTCTTGCATATATATTCTTTAATGAGGTATCTGTCCAGGTCTCTTGCACATTTTTTAATACGTTTGTTCATTTTCTTATCACTGAAATTTAAGAGTTCCATGTAAATTTTGGATAACAATCTCTTAGGTGTCATCTTGTCTTTTCGAACTTTCACAAAGCATACTTTTTTATTTTAATAAAGTCCAACTTATCAATGATTTCTTCCTTATGTTGTATTTTAAAAGTCATTGACAATCCGGGTGTGGATTAACACACTTATAATCCCAGTACTTGGAAGGCTGAGGCAAGAGGATCACAGGTTCAAGGATTGCCTCAGCAAGTAGTGAGACGCTCATCAACCTAAAGAGACCCTGTTTCAAAATAAAAATAAAATAGAAATGGGGTGTAGCTCAGAGGTAGAATGTCTGTGGGTTCAATCCCCAGTACCCACCCCCACACACAGATTCATTGATATATGCTATGTCATTTAGATTTTCTTGTTATATTTTAAAAGTCATTTATATACCCAGTGTCTTCTAGATTTTCTTCAATGTTATATGAGTTTTACTGTTGTGCATTTTACATTTACACCTATGATTCCTTTTGAGTTAATTTTTGTGAAAGGTGTAAGGTCTATGTCTATATTCATTTCTGTTTGCATGAGAACATCTAGTTGTTCTAGCACCATTTGTTGGAAGACTATCTTCTCTATTGTACTGTTTTTGTTTCTTTGTCAAAGATCAACTGACTATATTTATCTGAGTCTTCTCTGTTCTATTAGACTATTCATGGTTTCACCAATACTACACTCTCTAGAAGTTTCCATCATGAATAGATTCTAGATCTTATCAAATGCTTTTCTGTATTTATTGCTATAATCGTATGATTTTCCTTCTTTAGCTTCTTGATAGGATGATTTACATTAGGTGATTTTCAAATGTTAATCTAACCCTGCATATCTGAGATAAATTCTACTTAGCAGTGGTACCCAATTTTTCAAACACATTGTTGGATTTGATTTGCTAGTTTTGGGGAGGGGTGATTTTTATACTTATATCCATGAGAAATGTTAGTCTGCTGTTTACTTTTCTTAAAATATCATTGTCTATTTTGGTATTAGAATAATTCTGGACACATAGAATAATTTAGGAAGGGTTTTTTTCTGCTCCTATTTTCTGGAAGAGGTTGTAGAAGACTGACACAAATTCTACTTTAAATTTTTGGTAGAATTCACTGATAAAACCATCTGGACTTAGTATTTTCTGTTTTGGAAGGTTACTAATTATTAGTTCAATGACTTTAATAGATGTAGACCTATTAAAATTGTTTATCTCTTCTTGTGTGAGTTTTAGAATATTGTCTTTTAGAGAATTGATTGATTTCTTATCACATTTGTAGACATAGAGTTGAGTATTCTTTCAACATCAGTAGGATCTGTAGTGATGTCCCCTCTTTCATTTCTAATATTTTTAATTTGTGTCCTCTTTTTTTTCTTAGTTCACTTGCTAGAGGCTTATAATCTTACTGATATTTTCAGAAAGACAGCTTTGGATTTTCGTTAATTTTCTCTATTAATTCCTGTTTTCAATTTTATGGATGTCTACTTTAATTTCTATTATTTCTATTCTTCTACTTACTTTGGATTCAATTTGCTCCTCTTTTTCTAGTTTCCTAAGATGAAAGCTTAGAGTATTGAATTTAGGTCTTTCCTCTTTTCTGATATATGTATCACATTCTACTAATTCCCTTCTAAGAATGATTTTGCTACATCCCTCAAATTTTGATAAGCTGTATTTTTATTTTCATTTTGTTGAAAAAGTTTTGAAATTCTCTTGAAATTTTTCTACTAATCCATATGTTATTTTAGAGGAGTGTTTAGTCTCTAAGTATTTGGAGATTTTTGTCCATCTATCTTTCTGTTGCTTGTTTTTATTTTAATTCTATTGCTGTCTGAGCACACATTGTGCAATTTCTGCACTTCAAATTTGTGAAGGTGTGTCTTGCAGCGCAGAATATAATCTATATTGGTGAATGTTCCATGTAATCTTGAGATGAATGTGTACTCTGCTGTTGATGAAATAGTTTATACATGTCAATTATGTCCAGTTGCTTGATGGCATCATTAAGTACAACTATGTCCTTACCGATCTTCTGCCTGTTGGAACTGTTTCTTATAGAAGAATAGTGAAGTCTCCAACTGTAATAGTCAATTCATCTAGTTTCCCTTGCAGTCCTGTCAGTTTTTTTTTGTTTTTTTTTTTTTGTTTTGTTTTGTTTTTTTGCGGTACTGGGAATTGAACTCAGGGGCATTCTACCTCCGAGCTACACCCCCAGCCCTATTTTTTATTCTTTATTTTGAAACCGAGTCTCACTAAGTTGCGGAGTGCCTCACTAGGTAGCTGAGGCTGGCCGCGAACCTGGATCCTCCGGTCTCAGCCTCCTGAATGCTGGGATTACAAGCGTGCGCCACCACGCCCGGCCCTGTCAGTTTTTATATGATATATTTTGATGTTCTGTTGTTAGGCGCACACACACATTAAGGATTTATATGTCTTCTTGAAGAATTGACCACTTTTTCATTTCATAATGACCCTTCTTATCCTTGATAACTTTTCTTGCTCTGAAGTCTGTTTTTAAAAAATTATATAGCTACTCCCATTTTCTTTTGATTAGTACAGTATAACTTATCATTTTACATTTAATTTATATGTGTCTTATATAAAGTAGATTTATTGTAGACATCTTATAATTGGGTCTTGTTGGTTTCTTTTTCATTCTGACAATTTTTTCTTCTCAGTGATGCATTTAGACTATTGACAGAGTAATTATCAACATGGTAGAATTAGTATTTACTATAAATGCTCCTGTTTTCAAATGGCTGCCCTTGGTTTTGTTTTCTGTTTTTGTTCTCCACCCTTTTTCTGTCCTTTGTGGTTTTAACTGAGCATTTTACATGATTTCACTTTGTTTTGTTTGTTGGCATATCAATTATAACACCTTTTAAAACATTTTTAGTGGCTGCCTGAGAGTTTCCAATACACACTTAACTAACGAATCCAAGTCCATTTTCAAATAACACTATAATGCTCCATGAGTATTCCAAGTCATTAAAAGTAACAAAATATTCCCACTTCTTCCCTTCCACCCCTTATATCATTGCTGTTATATATTTCATTTATACATGAGCATGTATAAACACACACAGAGAAGCATACATAATCAAATGGATTTTTGCTACTGTTATTTTGAACAAACTGTTACCTTCTGCGTCAATAGAAGTCCTTATTTTACCTTTATTTATTTATTCCCTGATGACCTTCCTTTACAAAGATCCAAGTTTCCAACCTATATTATTTGGCTTTTCTCTCCAGAGCTACTTTTAACATTTCTTAAAAGGCAATTCTTCTGGCAACAAATTCCCTCTATTGTTGTTTGTCTGAGAAAGTATTTTTTTCTCTTTCAACTTTGAAAGATAATGCTGCAGGATGCAGAACTCTAGGTTGTTGGGGGGGGGGGTTCTGTTTTCTTTTTCTTTCTTTTTAACAGTTTAAATATGTCACTATCTTCTTACATGGTTTTTGAGAACTTATATATAATTCTTATTTTGTTCCTTTATAATTTCCTTTTCTTCTCATCCAGCTTCATTCAAGATATTCTTTATATCTTCAGTTTTTCTATAATTTGATGATTAGGTCTCAGTCTGTTCATGAGCCTGGGCACTGGGTTGTAAACTTTTCTGGTGCTTTTTGGGGTGTTTTATTGCACCCTCTTAGGTGATAGGGGAAGGGTAGAGTGGGCTGGAGTGTGGTATTTTCCTTTCTCCAGGTCAATTAGACTCTCATGGAGCCCCAGTGGGTTACCTTCTTCCAATGCTGGCTTTGTGGAGCACAACTCTAGGGTATTTCAAAATGCCTACTTTCTTCTACCACTGTTGGAAACCCTAGGGAATTTTCTCCAGACTTCACTGCAAGAAGCTGGTAGAGGTCCTGGAGATTAAACTTAGGAAACTGTGCAGACTTTTCTATGACTTGATCCCCAGGATTGTTTCTAACTCTCAGACTTGTCCACATTGTGCTTCCAGATGTCAATGACACTGTGGATTTTCCTGTCCTGGCATTGAATGCCGGTGGTTTCTGTTAGTGGATTTCTGCTCTAGTAGGTCTAGTAGACTGTTATTCTCTGTGTCTGTCTCTCCAATTTGAAGGACAGCAATTTGCCCCAGGTCCTCCGTCCTCTCATGGATCTAAGAGTTGCCAATTTTTCAATTGATTCAGCTTTTTACTTGTTAGGATGTACTGGCAGCCCCTGAGCTCCTTACAGCAGACTGACTTGGAAATCAGAAATCCTTCAAGTGTGTGGGTTTGTTTCTGAATATTCTCTTCTGCTCCATGGTCTATGTGTCTTTTTTTTGTGCCAATACCATGCTGTTTTCATTACTGTGGCTTTGTAGTATAGTTTGAAGTCAGGTATTGTGATGCCTCCTGCATGGTTTTGTGTGTGTGTGTGTGTGTGTGTGTGTGTGTGTGTGTGTGTGTGTGTGTTTTACTAGGGATTGAACCCAGGGGCATTCTACCTCTAAGCTATACCCTCAGCCCTATTTTATTTTTTATTTTGAAACAGGATCTCACTAAATTGTAGAAGGCCTCACTAAATTACTGAGGCTGGTCATGAACCTGTGATCCTCCTGTCTTAGCCTCCCAAGTACTGGGATTAGAAGTGTGCACCACCACTCCTGGCCCTTCAACTGTATTTTAAGCCATTTCCCTTTCAGTTTTGCATGCCCATGTTGTAAGCTAGGAAAAGGCACAAAAGACAAAAGAATGATGATATATAATATTACTTAACCTGATCCTCATCAGGAGTAACTTTATAGAGAGAAGTAGCATACGAAGGCCAGGTGGCCGAGGCATTTCACTGGCTTATCGATGATGTTAGCAAGACTGCTTGAGTTTGATAGATTTACACAGTTGCCTTTCTGATTCTCTTAACACCATTGGTTTTGATTGATCCTGCATTTGCACATATGCTATGAATAGGTAGTAAGGACTTTTTCACAAGGCCCTAAAAGACACACTTGAACAATTAGATGGTCAATATCTAAAGCACTGCAATATATGCATTTAATGAAAATAGATAATTCTATTAAAAACATAAAACTACAACAAAGTAAGCAATAAATTTGGGCAAAGAAACAAAAACATCTAGGTACAATTTGACCCAATTCTAATTAATCTTTAAGTGTCATAATCCCCATCTCAACTCCCCACTTAAGATTTGCTTGGAGCTGTCACTCATCCACTATCTGCACAGCTGGTTTGATGTCAAAACACAACTCTTTGCCTCTGTGGCCTCCCCGCAGAGTTAACTTCCAGTCTGTAAAATTAGAAAAATGTCACAGTTGCTTTTTCTGGTAGTTGTTATTTGTGCATTTTGTCTCGTTGATCTAACTGTTGTGAAAATGAGTTTCTGGGACTCAATACATTAGAAAAGGCCTTGTCATTGAAAGGCAGAGTTAGCTATTCAAATATGCCAAGCACATTCACACACCAGGCTCTGTGCATGCTGCTCTGCTCTCTCTGTTTAAAGAACTCTTTCTCCAGAATGTCGCAAAACTCATGTCTTCACTCTATTTAGACGTCTAGACAACTGTCAGGAGATTCTCAGAGAAATCTTCCCTGATAAAACTACCTAATGTCACTTTCTATTTCCATACTTTGTACTGTTTGCCATCATAGAAATTGATAACTCCATAGAGAACATTAATCATGCATTGTCTGTCTGCCCTACCAGAATGGGGTCTTGGTCTTTTCTCTTCATTGCCAAGCAGAATGGGTGTGAAACAGAGAAGGTGCTCAGTAAGGCTGTGCATAATGAGCACATGCTTCTTCCAACCTCTTTTCTTCCATATGCATGCTGAGATAATGTCGCATCATCTTTCTACTTTTGTGAATTCTAGGTAAAAGAACGCGATGCCTGTTCTTTCATTCTTAGCGCTATACCTGGTGGGCCATTGGGGTATACTGGAGTCTAGCTTCAGCCACAGAATCCTTCCAAAATCTGCTCTGTGACTTAGGACTTCCTCTTCAGAAGACTGATAGGCTATTCCAGAGTACCTGGAGTAGACTTCAAAGACTACAAATTCAGTACCTCTGAAGCCGGGCGTGGTGGCACACACTTGTAATCCCAGCATTTGGGAGGCTGAGACTGGAGAATCCGGGTTCACGGCCAGCCTCAGCTACCTAGTGAGGCACTCCGCAACTTAGTGAAACCCTGTTTCAAAATAAAGAATAAAATATAGGACTGGGGTTATAGCTCGGAGGTAGAATGCCCCTGAGTTCAATCCCCAGTACCGCAAAAAAAAAAAAAAAAAAAAAAAAAATCAGTACCTCTGAAGTTGAACATAAGCATGATCCATCAATACCATTATCTCTAATTAGTATAACAACTTCAGTAATATGAATGGGCATGCCATTCAAGTTTACTGTTACTATCTAAATGTTCATGATCAACTGAAGAGCAACATTCTAGAAATAAGAGTAAAACTCTCCTTTCATGCTTTATGTTTTAAAATCCAATCAGCTGTATGCAATACAAATATGCATATGTATTAATGCAGTAGAAAAATGCCTCAATACTGATTGTGAAACCCATTAACTTTATGTATAAAAACAACTATTAAAAGCTTTCAAATGGTTGCCTAGAGTAATATATTCATAGTTAATTTGAGAATACTAGGTAGATTATGTAGGGAATCGTGATTCTAATACATGGAAAAATATTTTTTAAAAACTTTAAATAATTTGAATTGATTGAAAAATAGAGACAAACTGCAACCTCAGTTTAATTAATTTGATGAACTACCTTTGAATATTATATAAAATACTCTAGTTATATTTTTAGTTATTTAATTCCACCTAGGCTCTAAAGATTATTTAGAAATATCCTATTTATGAATTTTCATATCTACATAGATGAACTAAGAGACAAAATCTCATGAGGAGGAAAATTTTCATAATCATATGCAAAAAATCCATGTAAACTACCTTGATCTACAGCAGTTAAACAACATAAGTAATACAAGGAAGAGATAAATTTGAAGAAAATAACCAGAGACCATTATTTTTCTCTAATCAAATTTCAAAATAATAAGCATTGACAAAGTGTTTTAATGAGATTTGTCTGATAGTTCTGATTCTAGGAAAGGAAAAATTAACAGAATAGGCTATCACCGACACTGTCTAGTAACCCAACCACTTTCAAACTTCAGAAGTTCGACAGCTCAATGGGATGATGGTGATGTCCTCTGTGCCTCTGTTCACTTGCTGCTGAGTGGTTTTTGGATCCCACACAGCAAACAACAGAGTTAATTTCATTGAAAAAATATTTATGGAATGGAAAACTAGCTTTCAACCATTGTCATCAAATTGAAATTGACAACAACACAAATGTGGTATAAGCTTTAAATAATTAAGAAGTCACAAGCACACATTGCTTTGCTAACACCTATTAAATGTATCCAGAAATCAGTTATAACACCGTATGGCACAGAAAAAAAATCGATTGCTTTAGCAGTAATATATTGGGAGCACTTATATTTTTTCAGCCAAAGACAAACTATCTGACATATACCGCCTTATGTATTTATGTAGACATTCAAACAGGGTCAAATTATAGTGACGGGTCAAGACATCTTGAGTACAATAAGAGTTTAAGAATACAGTTGCAGATACCAGAGCCACCCAGCAGAAACTATTCCATCAATAGTTTATGACAGAAATTTCTGTGAGTTTTACAGACACTTCTGAAAGAGTAAGCGATTAGAAGTATCTTGAAACTTCATGAATTTCTTACATTCTGTCAGCTGCAAAGAGCCTCCTCTGTTCTACTCAAGTAAAGTGCAAAAATTAATATTCATTAAATGAAAGTGGAGATACAGATAATGAAGCAAAGACAATTTTGTTATCTCAAAAACCAATTACATCGCATTCATTTCTGCCTTTCTGGATCTATAGTTTAAGGGCATTCCCCGGTGATTATGTGAAATAGCAAGTGAATGCAAAAACTATTAGAAGTTAGAAATAAACTAGATGAGGGTAACAGCTTTAAGCTTGAAATCTGAAAATATTCAGAAAACATTTTCTTTAAGTTCTGTATGAAGTTTTAGTTCATGAGATTGCTTCAGAGAAATTATACTACATAATACAAATCAAGTTCAGGTTTTAAACTGGGTGTGAAGGTGCACACCTTTAATGCTAGTACTTGGGAGACGGAGACAGGAGGATGGCAGGTTTGAGGTCAGCCTCAGCAACTTAGAGGAGCCTTCAGCAACCTAGCAAGACCCTGTTTCAAAACAAAAACAAATAGGGGTGAGGTGTAGCTCAAAGATAGAATGTCCCTGGGTTCACTTTCCAGCAAGGATTAAGTCAGTAGATGGAGGACAAAAATCATGATAAGTGCATTACCACCATGGTGTTGGACATTCTGACAGCAGAAAGAGAGAGTGAAGGATGATCTTGGTCATCCACCAGTTCCATCTGAAACTAAGCATCCATTCAGTTCAGTAAATGTTCAGCAGAGTGAAAGAAGCAATCTTGTACATTAAGGTACTGGAAAATTATTTTTCCTGTGCTCAGTGCCAAGCTTATAAAATTTGACCATTTGATTTTAACAACACACTTGTAATGTTAAACTATATTAAAATGTTAAATTCTTATATCATGAAGTTTCTTCTGTAAAAGTAATATTTGCCTTTGGCTAACTATTGATTGCTGGCACGGATCCATTGAGCCCTACAATATGTTGAGAGCTCTTGTCCTATGTCAGGCTTTCTAGACACAGTGGACAAAACCAAGACCTTCCTGTGTTTGCACAGGAAGGAAACACGGGCATATTGTTTTTGCAAAGTGCTATGAAGACAAATGAAGCAGGCTGGGAACGGCAGGAGGAGGGTCATTATAGACAGGGTGCTGGGCAAGACCCCACAAGTAACTAGGAAAGAGCATCCCCAAAAGAGGGGACAGCCAGGGCAAAAGCTTGGCGGCAACAACATGACTGATACATGTAACAAAAGCCCGGAGTACAATAATACCAGAAGCAAGGCCAAAGGAGAAAGTGATAGAAGACAAAGTGGGAGGAAATGGTAAAAACTTTGGAGCTTTTACAAAGCGTGGCAAAAAACCCTTTGCAGGGATTTAGCAATAAAGTGGGATTATTTGATTTATATTCTTAAGTAACACCACCCTGACTGTCATGTGGAGAATAAACGTGCATGGAGTAGGGTGTCTGAGACTCAGGGAGAACAGGAAGGAGACTGCTGAGGTTTTCCAATGAAAAGATCATGGTGCCTGCATCTACCAAGGTAGTAGAGAAACTGGTAGGATGGGGCAACCTCAGACTACATCTGGAACATGACTTAGCCATCGCCATCAAACAGAAGCCCAATTCATGGCATCTGGTAAAAAGCAATTTCATCTATCTCCTACCACCTGTTTAAAATGGATGAAAAGTTGGCATTGTGGAGATTTTCCAAAGATCTGCCTCCACTTCACCTCTGCTATGTTAGGGTCTTAGCGCACAGGCACCCAGGAAAAGACAGGCGACTGCAGGTCAGAGGAGAGGGAGGGGAAAGTCCTGTCTGCTTCCCTAGACTGTTCTTCTTTGCAGTGAGTTTTGGGGATTTAGGGACTGGTCAAGGAGAAAGATATGACCACAGCAGGGTAGTAGCTCACAAATAGCTGTATTTAGAGCACTTGGACAGGTTTGCCTAAGGAGACCTTCCAGAGACAAAGCAGGAGAGGAGACCCCACCCATAAAGGGGCAAAGACAAGAAAACTCTCAGAGAAGAGGAGCACTGGGATCATCAAGAGCAGGATGTGTTTGCAAGTACACAGGCCCTGGGTTCTTTGGCCAATCCAGACATGAGATTCAGCCATGAGTCCCAATTCTGGGGCCATTTCCTTAATGTTTGTACATTATTCCTGGGACATGGCTATCTGAGCTTCTTTTAAATCCAGGGCATTTATGATCACTAGAATCGTTTCAGAGTTATCTGTAATCTCCAGTAATGAGAATTTACGTGTTTCAGGAGCCCGAGCCCCACCCGCCCTGAGATACAACTGGATGGACTCGGGACTCATTTTGGCTTCCTCCAGACTGGCCAAGTTATCACACTACACGCCATCTGTTGCCTGATAAGCCCACTCCAACATCCCCCAACTGATGGAGGAGATCTTTGACCTCGGCTAACATTTTCCATTGTCAGTCTGCCCAGGCTGTTATGAGGCCCAATGTAGAATGAACAGTCTTCCAAGACATAAAAATTCACATCTTGAAGGTATATGTGGACCAGGATCCAAAGCTTCCCCTACACTAGCTTTGCAGGCAGGATCCTTTGGTAGGAACACCACTTCTGCAGCCAGTACTATAACAGTCCGCTGTTGAAATGCAGCCCGTTAGGTGGAACTCACTTCCCACCAGATGCGCCTTAGGTAACCATGCTGCCCTTTTCTCTTTTGTTTCCTAGACTAGCTCTTTAAAGAGAGACTGGGTCTCAGGATGAGACAGGCTGTCTTTCCTCTCCTGCTTGTCTCTCTTCTTTGGTATTTTCTGTCTTCATTATTTTATGGGTATTACTGGCAAGCAGATGGTAAATTATCCCAGTCACTGGCTGGGTGACACTGTGCTGCCTTGTCACCTAGAGGACTCCCATCCCTGTGGCATCTCCCTCAGGACTTTGGGCCCCTACCTCCTCTCCAGGGGAACTTCTGGTGAGAAGCATCCATAAAGGAGGCCTAGCACATGACTTGTGGTTTGGAACATCTGTTTAACTAGACAGCTGCTTCTTTAGTGTCCTGGAAGGGACGGGGATATAAATTGCCTTGTTTTTATTCACTTTAAGTAATGCTTTGGCTAGCTCAGCCTAAGAGTTGGGGTTCTTGATAGCCTTCCAAGAAGAACTATAATGACTGCATCACCACAGCAGAGCTGTGTGTTGTAGAGGCATGTCAACCACTGGCAGTGTGACTCCTCCAACTGGCCTAGGAGGCTGACCTCAGTCTGCCTTAGTGGCTCAATTACCTGTCTCAGCAGTTCCCAGGTATAAAGACTCTTGTCTCAGAGTACCTCAAAGTACTGGCCTGGACTGCAAGGAGCTCCTGTCACCATAGCCTGCTGTGGGGTCATGAGTGGCCCACCACTGGTCCACACCTTCCATTTTCCTGCCCAGGACTGGAGGTTTTATAATATCTAGCACCTTCCTAGTGAAGGACCCAGGCTGGTGCACTGGTCACTTTCACTGGGCAGTTCAGCGCTTCTGGCCCCAAAAGTCACTTCTAATGGTGAGGGTCCACTCAAATACTATACCACTCCATGGCTAGGTTAATGAGGTACCGGGGGAGACCAGGAAAGATAGAGTATGATATACCAGAAACATCCTGCTAAGCTAAAATGTGGAGCATTCCAAAGAGTGCATGCCAACCACTCAAGGCTTTCCAGGCTTAATATGACAAATGATTGTTTTGTTGACTGGGAAGATGCCTAAATGAATTTCTACAATCATCTTCCCAAGTCACCTTGTCCTCATTGCCACTTGTAATGAGTTCAAGGATTTCAGAGCTGACCAAGGGAAACACATGGTCAGAAGGTGATCACAAGTAAGATGTATTTGAGTGGCACTTTGACAGACTTGTATGATGCATGTGCATCACAGCATGAGATTTTCCAGAGACAGTGGCACAAAGCCATTGCCCAGATGGAGAAGAAGGCAAGGCCAAGAAGAAAATGGAGAAGGAAATGGTGTGAGGTGTCCGAGTGTCTACATGATGCTGCAAAGCAGCACGACCTAGTGTCTCTAGGACAAAGATCCCAGAGGGCAGAAGCATCTCAGCGTCTTTTATAACTTCAGAGTTTGTCCTATCTATGGCTAGGAGAAGTTGGGTGTAATGTTGTAGAGGGTGCAAAACAGATAGGCTCTAACTCACTAAAAATATGTTTATTTGGGCTACATTTTTGGTCAATCGAATATGTAAAAAGTTGAATTTGAGCCAGGCAGGGTAGTACATGACTGTAATCTCAGTACTTGGGAGGCTGAGGAAGGAGTATTGTAGGTTCTAGACCAGCCTCAGCAATTTAGTGAGACTCTCAGCAACCTAGCAAGGCCATTTTCAAACAAAAAGTAAAAAGGGATTGGGGTTGTAGCTCAGAGAGAATGCCCCTAAGTTCTATTCCTACTGCCAAAAAAAGAAAAAAAAATTAATTTGGTTCTGAGCTAATGGTACCATTAATGGTGTTGTGAAGAAATAACACAGAGGCAATATTTGGAAGACATCTTTGAATTATTTATATAACACTCTCATCAGAAGCAAACCCACGGACTGATGGAAGAAGGCAGCAACCTTTTTTTTTTTACTCCAGGCGCAGGGAAAGAATGACTGAAAGGGAAAAGATAAAGAATAGTCTATCTCCCTGTTTGGGAGACATAGGAGACTTTTCCAACCATAGGACCACATTGATATTCTTAGAAAAAGATGCTTGGAGAAAACATTGCTGCTTGGAGAAGTATCTAAGAGAAATCTTCCACCTCTAAAGGAAGGGCAGCCCAGGTGCATTGGCACATGCCAGTAAACCCAGTACATAGGAGGCTAGGACAGGAGGATTGCAGGTTTGAAGTCAACCTCACCAACTTAGTAAGCCCTTCTTTCAAAATAAAAAATAAAAAATAGGGGTGAATGTGTCACCATACCTGCTTAGGATCCTACACTCATGATAAGCAGAAGGCTGCTACCATGCAGGGAAGGATGGTAAACTGTCTCCCCCCAAATTGACAACAGGTATAAACAGAATCTTTCTTCCATGAGCACCAAAAAAGCCCTAAATGTGAGACCTGCATACACAGGTTAAGACAGACTGGATTGTAAGACAAAAGAACCCCCTACCCCCACCATGAACCTAGAACCGAGTAAAAGAAGAGCAGCCTCTTTCTGAGAGAGGGAAGGGGGGGGGAGGATGGAAAGAATTAAAAGAGATGCTTAACTGAAGGGTTGAAGGAGGGTGCAAAATATACCTATAAAATTGCTCCAGTATCGCAGCCCCTACTTTACTCACAAGACAAGGACAGATCATTTTGAGATTCGTTTTGTACTAGCTCAACTCCTGATTAGAGTCAGTCAGTCCTCCACGCCAAAAGACTTTACTATTTCCAGCCATGGATACACTTTACCTCAGTTTCTACTACATTCTTCCATGTTCAGTCAAAAATTATGAAACACAAAATAGAGTAAGGGAAAAATAACTCAGAGCCAGGAGCTAAAGCCGTCAATATAACTAGACTCTAACATGAATAATCAAATGCTGAGATTACCAGTGAGGAAATTTAAAGTAACTCATTAATATGTCAACAGTTATAACAGAAATACTGAAAAATAAAGACAAGCATATGGGAAATTTCATCAGAGAAATGGGAAAGAATCAAATATAAATGTTGTCAAAACACATGCATATAATATCAGAGATGAAGAATCATTTGAATGGACTATCAGTAGATTTACCAGAAGTAATTAAAAACAAACAAACAAACAAAAATTAATTACCTAGAAAACAAGTCAGTATAAATTATTTTTAAATATTTAAATTGAAATACCAAGAGAAAAACATTTACAAAACAATAAAGAACACCCAAGGGCTCTTGGATGATATTTAATTATCTAATACACATGTGATTGAAATCCAAGAAGAAAAAAAATGGGGTAGAAGAAATACTTGCAGACACAATGACCAAGAGTTTTCCAAAAATAATGAAATATATCAAAACACAGATCCAAGAAGCTCAGAGGAACTCAAGCAGGATCAATTTCAAACAAATAAATAACAAAGCAGTTAAAACCAAATATAAGTACAAAATCTTCAGAACAGAAATAGGGAAAATTACATACAGAGGAATAATGATAAGTACAATAGCAGAAAACTATGCAATTCAGAAAAAAATGGAGTAGCATTTTAACAGTACTAAAAAACGCAATCCAAAGCTCTAGACCCAACAAAAATACACTTCAAAAATAACAATAAAGTATAAAACCTTTTCAGGCAAGCAAAATTGTTGAGAATTCTTTACCAGAATATCTGAGCTACAAAAATGTTAAAGAAAATTCTTCAGGAAGGAGAGTATGATACCAGACAGAAATAAGTGTCTCTTCATTGTCTTAAAAATGTTTGACATTGGAACATAAGGAAGAGAAAACTGTAACTCTTGTTTCTAAAATCAAGGAAAAGAAAAACAAATCCAATGCTAGCATATAGGTATATAATTGATCATAAGTAAGTGTTCCCAATTCAAATCCAAAGCAACGTAGGGAGCAATTAGATAGACCAATAGTAGTGCCAGGCATGGTGGTGCACGCTTGTAATCCCAGTACTTGGGAGGCTGAGACAGGAGGATTGCAGGTTCATGGCCAGCCTCAGCTACTCTCTGAGGCCCTCTGCAATTAAGTGAGACCGTGTTTCAAAACTAAAGAATAAAATAAAGAATATAAAATAGAGCTAGGGGTGTAGCTTGGAGGTAGAATGCCCCTGCAAAAAAAAGTCAAGAATCAAAAATTCATAACTTTAATAACTATAAATTTTTTGTATATGTGGTACTGGGTTCAATCCCCATACACACAAAAATTTATAGAAATTATAGTTATTAAATTTATGAGTTATTAAATTTATGGATCTTTTGATTCTTGACTTTTTTTTTTTTTTGGCACTGAGGATGAACCCAGGTACATTCTTCCTATGAGCTACATCCCCAGCCCTGTTTTAATTTATTTTGAAACAGGATCTTGCTAGGTTGATGAAAGTCTCATTACTTTCCAAGGCTGTCTTGGATCCTATGATCCTTCTGTCTCAGCCTCCCAGGTACTGGGATTGCAGGCATGTGCCACCATGCCCAGCAAATAATAACTATAATTTACTACAAGTCAAAGGAGACAAATAATTACGTGTATAAGTGCTACATAAAGAAATAATATAGAATATTATTTAAGATCAGGATTCTGAAACTCAGTAACCACTTTCAAATGTAATACTTGAAAAATTGAGGGGTTTATTTTAACTCCCTTTAACATAATATCCTAGTCAGTATAACTGGAATTATATCCATACCTAATTTATAGAGTTTTAAAGATTAATGGGATTATATATGTGAAATGCTTAGTGTAAGATTCATAGTAATTACTGAATAATCATTTTAATTATTATTTAATAAGAATGAATTCTCGCTTTTGATTTTTACAAAAGATTTTTCTTTTTGCATAGAAAAAAACCTTCAACTAGATAAATCAGCAAAACTTTAAGATGAAGTAATGTTCAATATAGTTATTTGACACTGTCCTGGAAGTACATGCTAAGTAAGAAAAAAAGTAATTTCTGTTGGAAAAGAAAAGAATAGCTGCACTTATCTGTGGATGATGTGATTATCTCTCGTGAAGTCTAGAGAGAATGAAGCACTACTTAAGCAAGGATAGTTTACTAATATATCCAGAAGAAAATCACATGTGTGGCAGCCAGCAGCCTAGTTACTTACCAGCTACTCTCTGACAGAGTATGTGAGAGAAACCCTACTTCATTAATAATTAAAATTTTTAAATATTAAATATTCAAGAATACACAGCCATTTTATACCTGCATATCATCTAACATACAAAATTATTTTTATTCAAATTGTCATTACTTTGGTATTTATGACTGTATTGCTTTTAATAATGTTATACCACATATCGTTTTTAACTCATTTTCACTAAATAATATGTTATCCATTTTCATGGCATTTTATATTTTTATGACAATAGCTAATTTACTCCATGATTTCTCTTTATTTGAATTAGTCTATTTAGAGACATTTTTTTCTTGTCCATTTTCTATTTTCTGTTATTGCAAATGATGTTGCTAGGATACCTTGGTAAAGAATTCCTTATGGATATTCATGATTATTTCTTCAGCATCTACTTCTAATATGTGTTTGTATCAGCGGTATTTAGAATTTAGGGATATTTTAGGATCTTCCAGCAAGGTGGAATAATAGTAATTTTGAACTTTGACTATGAAGCCAGGCTCATTTAGAATCCTGATCCTACCCCTTTTTAGCCACCTAAGTATTTACTGACAAATGAATGGATAAAAGAATGTAGTATATATGTATTATGGAATATTATTCAGTCTTTAAAAAGATGGACATTCTGACACATACTGTAACATGGATGAACCTTGAAAACATGCTAGGTGAAATGAGCCTGCTACAAAAAGACAGACACTCTATGATTCCATTTATGTGAGGCACCTGGAGTAGTCAGCTTCACAGGAACAGAAAATAGAATAGTGATTGCCAGGGGTTGGGGGGAAGGAGGAAATGGGGCGCTGTTGTTTAATGGGTACAGACTTTCAGTTTTGCAAGAGGAAAAGCACTCTGGAGACTGGTTGCATAGCAACGAATGTGCTGGACACTGCTGAACTGTACATTTAGAAAGGATTAAGCAGGTACATTTCATGTTATGCATATTTTACCACAATTTAAAAAAATAAGAAGTAGTTTCAACTTAACTAAATTCAACCAAAATTCTTCCAAAATACAAGATGGTCGAGAATCAAAGTTCACCCTTCAGAGAGGTCTTTGAATGATTCTCAAAATATGAACCTTCTCAAGATTTTTTAAAAGTCTTCAACTACAATGAGGGATTGCTATCAGGATCCAGTCAGAAAGCCTGAAAGGTTAAAATTCAGAAGCTAATTAAGTCAATGCACAAAGCCTGGGGAAAAAAGACTTTGAGGAACACCCGGTATCTTGAACCTCTGCAAAGTCATGCACTGATTTTATATCTTACGCATGTCACAGACTACTCATATGACACATGGTCTTCTGACAAAGCTCAGATCCTTCATGTGAATTCATAATTGAGTTTTTCTTGGAGTCAATAAGAAATGTACAAAAGTATTAAACTCTAACAGGATGTGTTAGCACATGCCTGTATGTCCAGCTCAAGAGTAGCAGGTTAAATTGAGCATTCGTGTATTTTACATCTAATTAAACAAAGTGTATGGAATTCATCAAAAAATATCAAAGATATAATATTTGGAAGTAATGTCACATAAACAGAAATGAGCAGGGATCAGAATTCAAATAAAAGTGCAGGATAAATAGGAGAGATTTTTATGTCCCAATGAAATGACCACTCACTACTAACTCAAGTTCCTAAGAGCCTGCATACTTGCCACATTCTCTTTATCAAAGTATTTTTATTATTTGTTTTAGTTTGAAAAATCAAATGAAATGTGGATTGGATTATTTGAGGGTGTTGATATAGTCTGGGATATTTTACAAGTAGGCCATATTGAATATTGAAGAAAGAGGGGAAAAAAAAGAAACAAAACCCACATCCAAGATCTACGTCTTGGCTCAGACCATTTGAGTCTGTTCTCAGAGAGATCCACTTATGAGTGAATTCGTTGGATATATGCAGTCATTCTTCAGTATCTCTGGAGAATGGGTCCCAGAAATCCCCACTCCAACCTCATGGATACCAAAATCTATGGATGTTTAAGTCTCTTTTATAAAATGGCATAGTACTAGCATAGAATCTATCCACAGCTCCTTGCCATGTGTTAAATCATCTCTAAATTACTCATAAAACCTAATAGAACGTAAGTGCTATTAAAATAGTTGTTATACTGTGTCATTTAGGGAATAATGACAAGGGGAAAAAGTCTGTACATGTTCCCTACAGACTCAATTTATTTTTTAATATTTTCAATCTGTAGTTGGTTGAATACAAGGAGGCAGAACCCAGGGATAAGGAAGGCCGACTGTGTTAACCCAGGGTTTTACTTTAATAAAAAAAAACTATTTGTCCTCTCTTTTTTAGGAAGCCTTCTGCTTCCTTCTAGCAAAATACCGAGGTTGCACTAAAAATAATCCTGTCCACCAGTTTTAGATTAAGCCCATCAAAGACAACATTGTGGGGAATTACTGTAAATGTGTGTATAATGATTGCTCCCAATGTACCAGTAAATTACCATGGACAGAATCTGAAATATCAGAGTTAAATGGAAAAAATAAGTTGCTCTTGAATGCAAACACAACAGCATCTACTTATTGAAAAAAGTCACAGCAAATTAAGGAAATCATCTGGGCAATTTATGAGTAAATTTTCAAATAATCAAGGCTTCAGTGATCAGATTATTCTGTTTCTCTTTCTCCATTCCCAAAGCTGTGTATGAACTCAGCCAGAATAGTTTGAAAAGTTCACGTATTTCCTGAGTCGTGGCATTTCACAAGTGAGAATACACAATGAGGACGCTTCCGGCCCCGGTGGCAAAGAATGTTTAACAACGCTTAATCACATCCATAAAAGTCTCTCTGAAAACAAAACGTATTGCTTATGAATGACGTCCGTTGCTGTCTCGTGTTTGTTTCAGGTGGTGACTTCGTAGATGAAAAATGACTAATGCACCATACCCAAAATAAATATCTCCTCCATTCCCATTTCCCACAAACTCCTTCACACACACACACACACACACACACACACACACACACACACACACGTTTTAAGTGAATGGAAACGAAACAAAAATAACTTAGACTGCCAACATTCTATTGTGTATATCATAATCGTTTTTTGGCCTGAGATGACATCCGAGCCTTTTCCCCCGGACCTCACTCATGCCCCTGTCCTTTTAATTGCCATTCATGAAGATTAACCAAGAAACACTGCTCCCCTTCATTTCCTAGATGTGGGGTAACTCCCCAAGGATGTTAAGTTGCATGATAATAAGCAGAAACAAATAGGACTGCCCTCCAGTGACCAAGACTTGACAAATCAAAATGTGTTCCTTCCTCTAAGCACAAAGTTAATTTTTAGGTGATAGCTCATCAAGATGAACACCAAACACAGCCTTTGAAGCCAAGGGAATGTGTTGGGAAATTACACAGGACTTGTAGTATCACAGGAGTTGGAGCAGGAGGTGTGTGTGTGTGTGTGTGTGTGTGTGTGTGTGTGTGTGTGTTTTCATCCACTCATAGGTAAAACTAAATCCTCCTCATTCAGAAATTAGACTGTATCAAACCAAGGACAAAAATTTCTGGGGTTGCAGCAGTCTATATGTTATCAGGAGTATTCTGGTCAACATTATTCAAATAAAGGCCCATTAGTCTTTTGGTTAAATGTCATGTCAAAAAGTTTGCTATCGTGACTATTTATTTATTTATTTATATAGGCTTGGTACAGTATTTTATTTGTGTGTGTGTGTGTGTTTGTGTGTGTGTGTGTGTGTGTGTGTGTGTGTGTGTGTGTGTGTGTAGTTCTGGGGATTGAACCCAGAGATATTCTACCTCTAAGCTATACCCCCAGCCCTATTTTATTTATTTATTTTGAAACAGGATCTCACTAAGTTGCTGAGGCTAGCCATGAACCTGCAATCCTCCTGTCTCAGCCTCTCAAATACTAGGATTATACGTATGTGTCACCACGCCCAGCTTTATTTTTTTAAATATACCTTTTAACCATTTTTAAGTACACGGTTCAGTAATATTAAGTATATTCACATTTGGATTGTTGTGAATCCAGTCTCCAAAATGGAAACTCTATACCCATTAAACTATAACTCTCTTCCCTCCTTTTCTCAGCTCCTAGTAATGACCAATATGATACCTATTCTTCTGTTTTGACTGTTCTGGATGCTGCACATAAATGAAATCAAGTAGCATTTGTCCTTTTGTGACTGGCTTACTTCATTTACCATAATGTCTTTGAGGTTCATTCATGTTGTAACATGTGTCAGAATTTCCTTCTTTTTAAGGCTAAATAATGCTCGTGTGTGTGTGTGTGTGTGTGTGTGTGTGTGTATAACACTTTTTACTTACCTAGTCATTTGACAATGTATATCTAGGTAGCTTCCTCCTTCCGGCTACTCTGAATAATACAGCTATAAACACAGGTATACAAATATCATTTCAAGGCCCTGCTTTTAATTATTCTGTGTATATACAAGAAAAAAATGGAACTTCTGGATCATGAGATATTGTTTTCCATAGTGTTTGCAGCATTGTACATTCCCACTCACCGTGCACAAGGGTTCCAGTTTCTCCACATCCTCTCCAATACTTGTTACTTTCTGGGTTTGGTTTGGTTTGGTTTTGATAATAGCCATCCTAATGCGTGTGAAGTAGGCTTTTACATGGAATTTCCAGAAAGCTATTCTGTAGTTCGGAGGGCATTTAAAAGGAGTGCTCAATAAAAGATGAGCAGATTTACAAGTGATTTTGTAAGAAAAAAATCACCCCTCATCATCTCATCGGACTTGAACTCTCTCTGTTAATAACAAGAAAACAAGACTTATTTTCTGCTGAGTCCCCAGTATTCTGCCCAAGATCTCAGGACACTAAATCTAACCACACAATCTAATGATATAAACTGGGAAACCCAACTGATTGTGATTGGTCACCATTGCTGCGTTTCTTCTGGAGCAACAATAGGTGGCAGTAAATAAGACCACAGTGACCTTATCTATTTAAAGAGAAGGCAGAAGTTCCAATGCACCCTTTTCTTCTTTTTCCCCCTAAGCATTCTGCAATTGATAAAAACCTAAAACACATTTGGCCCTGAGCAACACCCCCCTTCATTTTTTAAACATGTGTGTGTCTCAAGAGAACGGATCCATATGTTTCTGATTCATTTACAATTAATTCATCAAAATCTTATTTTGATGTCCAAGAAGCTTTATTAAGGCTCTCTCATGAGTCTTTTTTCTTAGAAACAGGAAATCATGCCTTGCCAAGAGCCAAACTCAAAACACACTGAAGGGTTTTGAGCTGAGCTTGAAACATTGGGATCTCAACATCTAAGCGGCTGCCAAACTCAGACAAGAACATCACTTCATCTCTACATGCAAGACGAACCCAGATTTAATATGAGATTAATTTTTGCCTCTTGAGATGCCCAGCATGACACAAGCCCTTTTTTTTTTTTTTTTTTTTTTTTGTACGGGGACCATAAGATGCCAGGTGAGCAGCAAAACCTACGAGGATGAGAAGGAAGATCAATGAATTCCTTTAAAGTTTTCGCTAGCAAGACAGGGCAAGTTTATGAAAATGCCTGTAGGTAGTGCATCCACAGATAACCCTGAAGAGTCTCTTTCATCCAGTGTATCTCATCTCCTGGTTTGTAAGCATTTCAAGCAAGGAGGCTTAGTGCTAGATAATATTCGATACCAGAATCCCAGCTGTTCTTTGTCCATGTGCTCCTTCCAAACTTCTTTTCTGCAGAGATCATGAATATCATTCAGTCTTCAGTACTACAAGCATCAACAGCTCTCCCATCCCCAGCATCCTGTTCCTCTTCCATGAGAACTCACATAGACTGTATTTTATGTCAATCCTCCTTAAATGCTCCAATCTAGCCAAACAGATGAGACGTCGCCAGGTCTCACCTTGTGCTTTTTGATCTTTAAGTCTTACTTTACACCCATCCATGTTATTCTGCCTTTATGAATCTTACTATCCTTAGGCCTACTTGAATCTTGCTCTCTCCCTAAATATATATATATATATATATATATATAAAATTTTAATCAAATGCTTCCTAAGAAGTAACTGCTGAATTTTTCTAAATATAAATGGCAAAATAAAGAGTGACACCAGCAACATGGTAGAACAAGAAATTCAGACCCCCTCCTTCCTGCCAGAGACATGGACTGAACAATACACAGACCAATTCCCTTTAGGAAAACTATAGTAATCAGCTAAGAGGCTCCTGGACTACAGGCAGATGCAGAACCAGCTGCATCAATGCTAGTAAGAAAATTCACGGCATTCACTGTGATGGTCCCTACCCCTGCTACAGTGCAGTGGGATTAGGCAGAAGCTTCTAGCATCTTTCTAGGAAGGAGAAAAGAAAAATACACCATACATCTAATGTTCAGAGTTTGGGAGAGGCTGCCCAAGGGTTTATCTGTCTTTCCTGAATACACATGTTAACAGGAAAGGCGTCTGGATGGGGATGCTAAGGACAAATACAACACTCTGGGCTAGTGCACACTCATTTTCCATAGTCCTTATCCCCAGCTCAGTGTAGAATAAGCAGGAGGACACCCCAACTCCCAGCTTCATGCTGGGGAGGGAAAGAGTTGGAGCATGTGTCCAGTGTTTCAGTTCTTTAGGGAGGCTGCACAAGGAACCCGTTTCTGTCTTGCCTGTATTGGAGTAGCAATAGAACCTGGCATACCCTAGATGCCTGAAGGTCACTAAGAATAAAATGATCTGCAAGGTTTGCTCCTGTGCCAGAGGAGATAGGATCCACAAAATAGAGGCTAATATAGGTAATGTCCTTTATATTTGGGTGTAACATGGAGTATATATAACAGTTGAGTGTTTGTGATGGCTGCCCAAGGGACTGGATTCTGTCTCAATCACCTTAGAGACCTGATGAAACCCAGTAGACTCTAGAGGCCTGTGGATCACTAAGAGCTAAGAGATGGGCCACTTCTCAAATATACAGAGAGCCTGCTATACCACAGACAAATGCTAGAGAGAATAAGCAATTATGAGCTCCCATAAAAGGAGCAAGCCAATATCTCAAACTGGATACTTACATGCACAGCAAATCTCTCATATTGGGCATTCACATTCACAGAAAAGGTTTGAGAGGCACCTATAATTGCAAGCTGGCTGGTAAAAGTCTTTCCTTGTATGAAGCCAGTATGGAAAGACTCAGATAAGTGGCTGTATTTCAAATTGTATTGACCTCAACATAATGTTTCAAGGCATATGAAGATAAAAGGAACATAGCCCTTTCCAAGGAAAAAATAAATCTTCAAAACCAAGTGAAAAAAAAAAAAACAGAAGTATATGAGTTTTCTGACAAAGAATTCAAATTAGTCACTATAAAGAAGTTCAACAAGCTCCAAAAGTAATATTATAAACCAAGTGATAATATAAGCAATGAATAGAAAACATGAAAAGCAAACAATTTGGAACCAAAGAACACAACACCTGAAGTGAAAAATTCACAAGAGGAGTTTCACAGCAGATTTGATCAAGCAGAATCAGGAATCAGCAAACTTTAAAACAGAATGTTTAAAGTTACCCACCAGAGGAGCAAAAGGAATAAATAATTAAGGGGTGAAGAAAGCCTAAAGTACTTATAGGAGCATTATGCATTATGGTGTCTTAGAAGAAGAAAGAGAGAAAAGGGCAGAAAGGTTCCTTAAAGAAATAATGGCTTCAAACTTCCCAAATCTAGGGAAGAAAATGGACACCCGCATTCAAGAAGCCAAATGAACTCAAACAAAGACATAAACTAATCAAATTGCCAAGATAGGGGAGTGTGTGGAAACAGCAAAAAGAAAGGTACTCTTCATGGCCTGCATAAAATTATCAGCATATTTCTCATATCTGTCATAAAACTTGCAGGTCAGAATGGAGTTAGGTGATAAAAATGCTGGGAAAAAACCCCCTATCAATAAAGGTATTATACTTAGCAATACTATCTATCAAAAAATAAGGGGAAATTAAAACTCCCTCAGAGAAACAAAAGCTGAGGAAATGTATCATTCCTAGACCTGCTTTTCACAAAATATGAAAGGAAGTGCTTCAAGCTGAAACAAAAGGATGCTAAGTCAGCAAGATAGAAGTAAATGAAATGATAAAGCTAGCTGGTAAAAGTAAATCTAGAAATAAATACAGAAAACTAGTGTTGTAATAGTAATGTATAGACCATTTTTAATTCTGATACATAGTTTAAAAGATAAAAGTATAAAAATATCTCTATAAAATGTGTTAAATGGATGCACAATGTAAGCATGCGATTTGTGACATGAGTAACACTGGGCATGGCAGAATGGGAGAAGCAAAAGCCTAAGAGTTCTGTATGCAATTTAAGCTTTTATCAGCTTCAAACAAATGGTATGATTATAGTTATAAGAAGTTTTATCTAAGCCTCATGATAACCACAAAGAAAATACCTATAGAAGATACACAAAAGACAATGAGAAAGGAATCAAAGCATGTCATTATAACATATCAATGAAACAAAAAAGAAGACAGAAAAAGAGGAAAATAATGGCAAAATGCTACAAGACAGACCTAAAGCAATTAACAAAAATATCATTAGTAAGTGTATTTCTATCAGTATACACTTTAAATGTAAATGGACTAAACTCTCAATTAAAACTTATAGAGCTGAGTGGATTAAAAGCAAGATTCAATTCTGGGCTTTCTATAAGAAACTTACTTTAGAATTAAGTACATACAGAGACTGACTTGAAGGAATGGAAAAAGATATTCTAACCAAGTGTCAGTATAGGTGGCTGTGCATACATCAGACAAAATAAACTATAAATCAAAACTATTGTAAGAGACAACTAAATACATTAAATTATAAGTTGTTCAATTTACTAAGAAAATACAATTACAAATGTACATGCACCCAACATCAGAGAACTTAAATATGTAAATGAGTTAATAGAACTAAAGGGAGAAATAAATAACAATGTAATAATAGTAGAAGATATCCAGTTTTGAACTTTCAATAATAGACAGAACATCCAGACAAAAGGTCAATAAAGAAACACTAAAGACTAAATGGACCTAACAGACATATACAGAGCATTCCATTGAACAGTAGAATACAAACTCTTAAGTGCACCCAAAATATTCTTCGTGATAAATCACAAGTTAGTCCACAAAACAAGTCTTAACAAATTTAAGATTGAAATCATACCAAGTATCTTTTCCATCCACAATGGAATGAAACTAAAAATCAATAGCAGAGGGGAAAATGGAAAAGTCTCAAGTATGTGGAAACTAAACAACACAGTCTTGAACAACCAACAGGTCAGAGGAGAAATCAAAAGGGAAATTAGAAAATATCTTGAGACAAATGAAAATGAAAACACAACATAACAAGCTATGGGATACAAGAAAAGCAGTACTAATAAAGAAGTTTATTGTGGTAAGTGCCTACATTAAAAGAAGAAGAAAGCTTTTCAGTAAACATCCTCACTTTCACCTCAAAGAATTAGAAAAATAACAACTAAGTCCAAAGTTAGCAAAAGGAAAGAAATAATGAAGACTATAAGAGAAATAAATAGACTAGAGAATAAAAATACAATAGGAAAAAGACATTAAAACTAAAAGTTGTTTTTCTAAGACAAACAAAATTGCCAACCCCTTACCTATAGTAGGACTAAAATAAAACTAAAGAGCAAAACTTCAAATAAAGATGTGTGTTACATGTGATGCTACAGAAATATACAAAACTGTAAGAAACTAAAGAATTATATGCTAACAAATTGTATACCCTAGAAGAAATGGACAATTTCTAGAAACAAGAAATACCAAGACTTAATTATGAAGAAATAGATACTTATAAGTAGTAAGGAGAATAAACCAGTATTTAAAAACCAACAAAGAAAGGTCTATGACAATGTAACTTACCTGGTGAATTTTATCAAACATTCAAGAAGAATTAGTGCCAGTCTTTCTCAAATGCTTCCAAAAATTTGAAGAGGAGAAAACACTTTTAAACTCTTTTTATAATGCCAGATAAGAAAGATGGACACCACAGCCCAACAAGAATATTTTTAAAAAAAGAAAGGAAAGGAAAGGAAAAAAGAAACAAACAAAGAAAGAGAAAAGAAAACTATAGGCCAGTATTCCTGATTAATATAGATGGAAAAATCCTCAGCAAAATATAATAAACTCAATTCAACAGAATATCGAAAGTATCATACAACATTCATCAAGTGAGTTTCAAGAATGGCTCAATGTACAAAAATAATCAGAGTGAAAAACCATATTTACATAATGAAGGATAAAAATCACGTGATCATTTCAATAGATGCAGAAAGGCATTTGACAAAATATAACATCCCTCACGGTAACCGCGCCCAAAGAAGGAACAGAAGTAAATAACCTCAACATTAGGCTTTATGTGAAAAGTTCACAGCTAACAAACACAATGGGGGAAAAAACTGAAAACTTTTCATCAAAGATCAGGATCAAAGTAAGGATCACTCTGGCCACTTCTATTCAACCTAGTACTGAACGTCCTAGCTAGAGCAGTTAGGCAAGAAATGGAAATAAAAGGCATCCAAATCTGAAAGGAAGAAGTAAAATTATCTCCATTTGATGTCATCCCATTTATTGATTCTTGCTCTTATTTCCTGAGCTATAGGGGTCCTATTCAGGAAGTCTTTCCCTGTACCTGTTTGTTGAAGTGTCTCCCCTATTTTTTTCTTCTAACAGTTGCAAAGTTTCTGGTCTTATACTTAGGTCTTTGATCCATTTTGAGTTGGATTTTGTACAGGGTTAGAGATAGGAATCTAGTTTCATTCTTCTACCTATAGATATCCAGTTTTCCCAGCACCATTTGTTAAAGAGGCTGTCTTTTCTCCAATATAGGCTTTTAGCACCTTTGTCAAGAATCAGATGACTGTAGCTGTGTGGGTTTGTTTCTGCATCTTCTATTCTATTCCATTGCTCTGTGTGTCTATTTTCTGCCAGTAATATGCTGTTTTTGTTACTATACCTTTGTAGTATAATTTGGATTCGGGTATTGTGATGTCTCCAACAGTGCTATTTTGGTTCAGGGTTGCTTTGGCTATTTGGGGTCTTTTGTTCTTCCATATGAATTTTATCATTGTTTTTCCTAGTCCTGCGCAGAACATTATTAGTATTTTGTTGGGAATTGCACTGTAGATTGCTTTTGGTAATATGGCCATTTAAAAATATTAATTTACCTATCCATGAACATATGAAGTCTTTCCTAAATTAAAATATTTCTGCACAGCAAAGGAAACAATTAACACAGTGAAGAGACAATCTATGGAATAGGAGAAAATCTTTGTCAGTTACTCTTTTGACAGAAGATTAATATCCAGATTATTTAAAGAACTCAGAAAACTCAACAGTAAATAAAAAAGTAACCCAATCAATAACATTGAGAAAATGACTGAAGAGACACTTCTCAAAAGTACAACTGACCAACAATAATATGAAAAAACTGTTGCACATCTATAGAGGATGTGGAGATGCATCACACTCCAGTTAGAATTCCAGTCATCAGGAATACAACAAGAGCTGCTATCGAGGATGCAGGGGGAAAGGAATTCTTATATCTTAATGATGGGGATATAAACTAGTACAGCCTCTATGGAAATTAGCCTAAAGGTTTCTCAAAAAGCTAAAACTAGAACAAACATATGGTCCAGTTACACTGCTCCTTGGTATGTATCCAAAAGAACTGAAGTCAGCCTACTTTAGAGATACATGCACATTTACGCTTATGGCAGCACAATTCAAAATAGCCATGTTATGGAATCAGCCTATTTGACATCAACTGAGGAATGGATAAAGAAAATGTGGTGTGTTTATACACAATGGAGCTTGATTCTGCCGTAAAGAAGAGTGAAATGATGTCATTTGCAGGAAAATAAAGGTTACTGGTGCCCATAATTCTGGGTAAAACAAGTTAGATTCAGAGAGAAAAATATCATGTTTCCTCTCATATGTGGAAACTAGAAGTCTCTCAGACTCTTAGCCTTGTTTTCATCTCACTCTCCTCTTAGGGATCTTACCAATAGTTTCAATCTCCCCTTTTGCCTAGTGTCACAAATTTTATCTCTAACTGGATGTTTCTTCTGAGGTTCCAGGTTCGTAAGTCCCACTGCATACTTGATAGCTCTGCCTAGAGGTCACAAGGGCACCCCAGACTCAACATAATAGCTGTCACTTATTGAAAACTTACCACGTGCCAGCATAATGAGATCCATGAACCATGAACTTGAGGATGCTGCAGACCACCACAGAGGGTCTGGAGTTCTAATCCGTTCCAAGAGTTCAGAGGAGGTCTCCTTGGAAAAAGCTGAGACCTGAAAAATGAACAGAGCTAACCAAATAAATCCAGACAGTGAGAGGAAGAAAGCATCTGGATGCTCACAGTTGAGAGATCATGGTCAGTGGGCTCAGTTTAGTACACACAGACACACCTCCTCAGACAGATCCTCTCTTTCTGCCCAAGTGCTGCTAACCTAATTCCTTCTTTCCTTTACCATACATCTTCTTAAAACACAAATTACTTTTTTGTCTCTGTTTTTTTTTTTTTTCATTATTCAGTCATTGCGAGTTGACCAAGTTTTGAAAATGTCCTCTATGGGGAAGGAAACAAACCAAATAATATTATGTGTATATATACAAACGCATCACTATGAATTTTACGATCATGTAAAATTACAATGCATCAGTATATTTTTAAAAAGATTTAAAAGATCCTCAAATCTAATAGCACCTTTCCAATCAATCTCAATGTAATAGCACCTTTGCAATGGATCTCAATCAACTGACCTTCATCCCTTCAGAGAGCATCTACTTCATTGATTCATCATTCATGACAATATTTTGTGTGTGTGTGTGTGTGTGTGTGTGTGTGTGTGTGTTTTGCTGGAAATTGAACTCAGGGGCATTCTACCTCTGAGCTACACCCTGAGCCCTCATTTTTCAAATCTGGAAACAGGGTCTCACTAAGTTCCTGAAAGCTTCACTAAGTTGCTGAGGCTGTCCTCTAACCTGTGATCCTCCTGTCTCAGCCTCCCAAGTACTGGAGTGTGCCACCATGCCTGGCTCATGACAATATTTCTTTAGTTCTTGCTTCTCTGCAGGGTCCCTCCCTACCTCTTTCCCTGGGTCCTTCTACTTGACCTACCCATAAGGAAGCATGATTTCCATTAGGTTTATTTTCTACAGCACTGTTTTTCACTTTACACATGCTCTTGGAGATCTCGTCCTTGTCCATTGTTTCATTATATATATGCTATTGGCTTTCAAAGGTACATCTCCAAACTCACCGTTTTCCTGAAGCACAGACCTTGCAGCTCATGCTGGTTTTCTACATTCTCTCTTGTTCTACAGTAAAGTCTAAACCCAAACCCAACTCATTGTGTCCCGAGCAATGGCTGCGCTTGCCTTTCTAAAGTAATAACATCATCTCCATGTATGCTCAAAGAAGAAACTTGAGTCTACCACAGCTACTTCTTTTCCTCACTCACAAAACTTGATTTATAAACAGATCTCTGGTTACTTTATAAATATTTTTTTTAACTTTCCTTATTTTCTCCACTGCCAACTTCCTTTACCACAAATCAAACACTCATTATTTTGGCTTCAGATGTTTTATGAACTTCCTGAAATTGCACTGTATGTATTATATTTAAATATGTATTTTTCTCTTCTTTCAATTTATTATTATATTTCAAACATATAAAATGCCCAAAATGTACAATAAAAATATTGCCAAAAGACAAAAGACCCAGAGATGATATCAGATTCTCAAATGGATCAGTAACCTCAGAAAAGCTAAGTACCACCTGTCTAAACCAAGCCTGTCTTCCAACTTTATTACCACACAACTCTCAAAGAAATTGAATATATGCACCAATGTGTTCTATTAGTTTATAAATTATGTATATGCATTATACCTAACCCACATAGTCAATATTAACAAAGCTTAATTTATTAATTTAAAAAGAAAACACTAGCACAAATGTCAGTTCTAGTATTTTCTTTCTTCACCCCAGTGAACTACGGTTGGGGATACTTATTATAGAAACACTGACCTACATGAAACATTCAACTCCAACCATTCCATTTTCTTCACTTTGCTTTTTGCTTGAATTTCTAAAGCCCGTTCATTGTCTACAAAATACATTACAACCCTTTATCATAATATATTGACCTCTGCAACTGTCTCTAAAGCATGTTCCTAGCTTTAGCCCCCCTCACTCTCTCTTTGCAGTTTTGACTAATCCATTCCCTAAATACATTGAGAATTCTCATTCAGTTTTGATTTTTCACATGCTGCTTCATCTGCCTAGGAATGCTTGCCTTGCCCTTTCAAAGAGGCTGATATGCTTAAGTGTCTAAGCATACGGGCTCTGGGCCAAACCATGGAAACTCCTGGAAAGCTTTACTGACTACTAGCTCATGACCTCGACAAGTTTCTAAGCTCTTGTCACTTCAGTTGCTTCATCTATACATGGGGACAACAACAGTGCTGTAATTAGATGATCCATGCAAGATGCTTTGAACAGTGCCTAGATGGAGTTACCAGAATAGTAGAATTTTGTAATGTTCTACCACATTAGATAATACAAAATATACATATGTATTAGTATGCCAATTAGTTATCTGTTCTCATTAGGCCCAGTTTGAATGTGCTTTCATCTGTGAAGTCTCTCCTAACCATTCCAGCTAGGTTAGCACCCCTCTAGCTTTCTAATCTCCCTTGGACCTTACTGACTTATGCCTTCTATCAGACTGCATAGTTGTTATTAGTGGTTATTTAATTTATCACTGGCACTAATTTGCAAGCGTCTTGAGGACAGGAACCATGTCTTGCTTATGAATTTTGTGTTACTGGTTCCATAACAGCAAACCGAAAAGAATACTGATTACGTATCTGTCATCACTAGCTGGGACTGCCATCCCAAGAGATGTAATGAGTCCACCCTGCTATCCCCCCACTCCTGGGCTCTGCAACTCAAGGAGACACATCAGAATCCTCAGCAAAGGTGATATTTCTATAGAAACAATACGAAAGTCACTTCTACCTACCAAAAGATGTTAATCCTCTATAAGCTATGCAGTCTTTTAGGACACAACCCCAATTATCTCAAAATAATTGAGAAATGCAGGATTAGATATAAAATGTTGGGTTAGTTGACTGAACAGCCCTAGGGCAGTGGCCTCCACAGTGCGCCCCCTGAACCTGCATGCGGCATTAACTTTGCTAGGAACGTTTTAGAAATGCACTTTCCAGACCGTGCTCCAGACCTGTTGCATCAGATCCTAATTAGAAGAGCCTGGAAATCTGTGTTTGCACAAGTCCTCGGAGTGATGTTGATGCTTCCTAAATCTGTAACACTGCAGTAAAGATCTACTTCAGGCCCTGTGGGACCAGTACCCTCACTCAACCCACATTCTCCCTCTTAATGGGTTTTCCCTGTGCATCTGCTCCAGCTCTGTGTGTCTCCAGCGTCACACTTGGTTTCCAGGAAGTTGGACCCGCTGGAGAAGTGTGGCTTATTCAACTATAGATCAAGTCTCTTGTGCGACCCAGTGCTCCCAAGACAGGTATTGGTGCTGTCTCTACCAGCAGAGGAGGGAGAGAGGAAGAAGGAGGGAGGGAGGAAGAAAGAAAGGAAGAGAGAAGAGGAGGGAAAAAGGGAAGAGGAGAGGAGAGGAGAAGAGGAAGGATGGGGTGAGGGGAGGGGAGGGAAGAGGAGAGGAGAGAGATTTATATGAGAAGAAACTGAGACTCAGAGAAGTAATTTGCCCAAGTAAATGGAGAGCTAGAAAAAACAGGGCTCCAACCAAGATTTGATTCCTAAGCTAATATTCTTTTAATTATACCATGCTGTCTCATTTCCAAATGACATCTGTTAGAGTTTCAGAATCGTGTGGTTTTCAGTAAGTTCTTACATAAAAAAGAAAAAAAAATGAGTCTTTCATGTTGTAGTTTATCTATATTCATATTTCAAATCTTCATGACAATGTTATAAGTTAGATATTGTTATGTTTACTAAGTGAGAAGGCTATGGCTGTAGAAGTCTGTTTCCTACTCCAAAGATACACACTGGGAAAGCACAGGGCTGGGTTCAGGTGGTCTGAGTCTGAACCTCACTCCTTCTACACCTGTGGCATCCAACCCTTCTCATTCAGTTATCTGGGCCTACTGTAAGTTGCTGTCTCTGCCAGTTTAGGTTGCTGTAACAAAATACAATAGACTGGGTGGCTTAAACAGCAGATGTAGTGCTCTAAATTCTGGAGGTTGGGAAGCCCAAGGCCAAGGTGCTGGTGGATTCAGTTCTTGGTGAGGGCTCTCCTCCTGGTTTGTAGAAAGCCATCTCTTGCTGCATGCTCAGATGGCTTTTCTTCGGTGTGTGCAAATGGAGAGACAGATCTCTTCCTGTAAGGGCACCAATCCCATCATGAGGAAAAGGTCACCCTCGGGACCTCCCCCAAACTTAATCACCTCCCAAAGACTCCATTTCCTAAGCCTCAACATATGAACTGGGAGAACAGGGCACCAACAGTCGACAGCACCTGCCCTCTTCACATCAGTTGTCAGCTCTTGGCAATGGGTTAACCAACTCCGAGTCCCCAGCTTCTCCTCAACAGAGCCCTGTCCTACGATGAGGATGAAGTGCTACTTTTCAGTGATCATCTGTCTTTCCCCTTTGATTGTGGCATACTCTTATGGCTGGATACAGAATGTCACCTGAAGAGCTCAAATATTCATGTTCAGAGTTTACACAGTGAAGTCGAGAGGGTTGTGACCTCATCAGAGAACACGTACACTGTAATGGATATACTAGGTGGTGACCTAGGCAGCTGGGAGGTGACTGGAGAAGGCGGATTCCTGGGGGTGTGGCCTTAGGGACTAGGCTTTTGCCTTCGAATCCTCTTGCTTACTTTCTCTCTTGTTTCCAGCCTCTGTGATGTGAGAGCAGAACCTCCCTCTCTTCCTCTTTCTGCTTCCTGCCACCATAACCTGAGTCTGCAGACCCAGTGTGACATGGACTAGACCCTGAAATCTCCAAAAACTATGTGCAAATAAATCTTCCTCCCTCTAGGTTGTGTCATCAGGTTTTATGGATCATGGAAATGAGAATGTTCACTGAGACACATATTCTCTTTGGATTTGTATGTGGTTGTACAGTCTACTAATGGACATTTCCAATAGATTCTTAGATTCTTAGACCACTAAAGCTGGAAGGAAGCTTGAAGAACAGGGATATCGACACCTTTAATTTTACAAAAGAGAAAACTGAGGATCAGGAAGATAAAAGAACTTACGTGGAAGCCTTGATTATTTACTCTACAGCATGCACTATCAAAGGAAATTATATTATTTTTGTATGTCTTTCTTGCCTACCAAGTCCATAAAACTACAGGCTAATGAAAGCAAAATATCCCCTTTCTTTTCCTTCCTGATGAGAAGATAAACTTCATGAGAGCAGGAAATTTTGTCACTGTTGTAGTCTTAGAGCTGATCTTTGCTTTCATCTTTACAAATGTGCCCTCAATCTAAACTAAAAGATTTTTTGGAGATAATGAATAATAAAATTAATATAGATATACACTTGAGACCAGCAAAAGTAAACATTCATGATCTTGATTTCTCTCTCTCTTTCTTCCTTCTTTCTTTCAATCTCTCTCTCTCTCTCTCTCTCTCTCTCTCTCTCTCTCTCTCTCTCTCTCTCTCTCTCTCTCTCTTTCCTAGCTAGGTATGGTGGCAGATACCTGAAGTTCCAGTACTTGGGAGACTGAGACAGGAGGATCTCAGGTTTGTGGCCAGCCTTAGCAACTTGGTGAGGCCCAGGAGGCTGACCCTAGAGATATTCTACCTCTGAGCTACACCCCCAGCCCTATTTTTTTAAATTTTGAAACTGGGTCTCAGTGAGTTATTGAGGGTCTTGCTTAGTTGCTGAAGCTATCTTCAATGAACCTGTAATTCTTCCATCTCAGCCTCCCAAGAACTGGGATTATAGGCACGTGATACAATGCCTGGATTGATCTCCTGATTATTCTCTATTGACAGTCTAATGTCATGATATATAAAGAATTCTATAATTTTCTCCTATGTATTTTCTATTTGGTTAAATTCATTTTTCTTCATATCTCATGAATTTCACTCAGAACACCTGACAGGAAGATTGTTGATAATTTTAATTTCATATGATGTTCTCCTAGTTTTATCTGTTAGCATTTTTTGCATATTCCATCGGTCTAATCTAAGAGATTTGACAGTTTTGACATGACTCCTTTATACATGATAATTTGGCCTAAGATACTATCACATGGAGCTATCTTTTCAACAAATATTTCCTAAGTAAATGATTAAAAACAAGAATCCTTGGTCTGCAATTCTTAATCTAACATCTATCCCCACTATATCATGGAGAAGTACATCTGTGAGCATAAGTTCATGTGTCAGGGATGGGTGTCATGAAATTGCTTTGTGCTCTGTGATTTACATAGCATAATACCTCAGATAAAACTACAATAAGGTATTTATTAATATTAACAAATCAATCTAAGGGATAAGCATTTGCTAAGACTCTAATAAATCTTAATGTCAATCAATGACAAGATGGGGGAAAAAAATCACACAACTCTGCTCATCCTTTTACCCTGGGTACTCATACTTAAAATAATAGAAGACTCAAGGTTCCTTTCATCACCAATAACCCACTTTGAAAATTTAAAATGTGGACCCGATAAATGTTTAGGGAAGGAGAAAAAAGTTAAAGGAGATAAGGAGAGATGGCAAGGAAACTTGTATAGTAAACTTGTACGCTTTTATTGAAATGTATCATTGCCTATAATATAATTGACTGCTTTTATGTTTTTTAGTGATTATAGCATGCTAAATCATAAGGTGGACCAAAAGGCCACACATTTCAGTATGGTCTAAATAAAGACTATAAGAACAGCAGGAGGCAGATTGAGACACACGAGAGGGCACAAAACCAGGAAAATGTGATGTTGGGCTCCTGGGGCACGCTAGTACCCATCCTGTCTCTCACAAAGTTTGGCTGAAATCGAGTTGTTTTGAGAAGGCATTCCTTAGAGATATTTGTCTTCAGTTATTAATGGCCCCGCATGGACACTGTCAGGCCATCACCGACCTCCAAAATCTTACTTTCAGACGGATAGGCACAGGGAAAGAATTTCACTGTCACCCAATTTCAAAATGGAAGGTGGCTTCCTGGGTCTTGAAAATGAGAACAAGTTTGCATTTTGTGACCTGACATAGGACAAGGAATATCCAAAGACCCAGGATGATTCAAAACAGATTTTGTGAGCAGAGGTTTTTGACTTCTTTTAAGGGAATACTGTTGAAACTCAGTTTCACTTTCTGAGAATTCTAGGATTTAAATTACAACCGTACACTTCTTCCCTTGGTATCACCGTAGGGCAAAAATCATCTCCGCACAAATAACCAGATAGTGTACCAAAAGATCAAAGTAAAGAATGCTTAACCATTTTCATCCAGAAATGAAAATATATGGAACATGTTAAGTGAAAGAAAGCTATGAGAAAGAAACGCAGAAGGTCACAGCCAGGCTGTGACAACAAGAAGGCAAATTTACTAGCCTCTGTCTTTTTGACATCAATTGACTAATTTACTCCAGGTTCTCCTGAGGTTTCTTTTAGTATATTTATAACCACAAAAAGCATTTATTTTGGTCCCAAGATAAAAGCTTTTTACGCAATGGTGCATATTTCTAAGGTGATGTTTCCGTTGTCAAAACTGCCATCGAAGGGGCCAGGGGGTGGGAGTGCTACCTTCCCTGTGTATCTGATTGGGTATCAGCTTCACCAGAGTTCTGGTCTGGAACTTAACCCAATTTCTATTACACAGTTGCTAGCCGGCAGAGGGAAAAAAATGCTTTTCAAATGATTTCATCTTTTCTGATATCATGAAGAAGGAAAATATTTTAGACACCAATGTCCTAGGACATTTTATTCTCCATCCTGGTACCCAGAACTCGTGCATACTGGATTAGACACAAGGGAAGAGGCAGATGTCCAAAGGATAAGTGAATTCAGATGTTTTCTCTGCTTTTTATTAATACTGTGCTCCAGCTGTTGCATCTTTATACAAGCAAAATTTGAAATAGTACAAAGGATAAAGTAGCAGAAGGTAGAGTTGTTCCTGAACACTAAAGGGCCAAAATGATATTTTATACAATATTGAAGATAATACCCACCAAACTAGGGCCAGAAATGTCCACATCTTGATAGTTTTGAGGGAGAAGCAATTACTGGGCTTTGTCCTCCTACTGGAAAATAAGATAACAGTCTCATGACTCTACCAGTCATTGGGCAATCCCCAAATTGTCCTCAATCAAGACTGTCCCCAAGAAAATACCAAAAGAGAGACAGAGTGAAAACATGTATTTTTTTAAAGCCTCTCTCTCACACAAATAAAGTAGACCACAAGAATGAACAAAGTTTAACAATAGCAAAACAAATGAAAAGTAGTGCCAGCCTTCCCTTTGTTGGAAGCTCCATACAGCCCAACGATGACAAGCAAGATGTTCAATCTTCGTCTAAAAAAATGTTTTCCTAGAACAGCTGGAGGGCATGGCTTAGCCGGTCTGAACATCTGGTTTGAGGTACCTACACTCCTCAGAGCCATGCACCAGAGCAATGGTGTGATTTGCTTAACCCTTTATCTTTAGCGGAGCTAAACAGAATTTCCAAGTCTTTAGAGTGTGGTTGGTTCTTGGGAAGTTTTAGGAAAGATATACCCACCCTGTCTCTGCTTGGAGATAAAAGAATTCAAAGGATTGAACTTGACACTTTAGCCCCAAGTTACTTTCTTCCAATTGTTTACTGTTACTGGGTTACCATATTCATTGTTTATGTAAGGCCTTTCATTTAAGGATTTCAAAGAAACTCACTGACATGGTCTGATGGCACAAATGAGCAATGTGCATGTTTTAAGGATGAGAAAAATGAGACACCAGGATCCCACAGAAAGTCAAAGAAAAGGCAATGATGAAATTCAGTCCATACATTGGCATTCATAGTCATCTTACAGGGGATGGCGCAGGTCAGACCAAATGCACCTTAAACCCTAAATAAAGAATTCAATGCAAGTAGTGTCCCCTGTAAGGATATTAGTTATTTAAATATCTGAAAATCTGCCTGATACATAGAGGTGGTCCAGAAATGTCACTCTCTCTTCCATTCTGACCCATATTCGCACAGAAAGAAGTGTGGGAGAGAATACTTTGTAGGGGTCTCGAGGTCTGAATCATGTCATCTGGAAATGATGAGCCAGCAGAGTTTCTTTCTCTCCTGGGGGCCTCTTAAACACCGGGCACCCTCCATTCTCCTGTCTACTCTTTGAAACAATCAGTACCCAATTGAATGCTTGTCATGTGGCCGGCACTAGGACAACAGCCTGACGGTGACATGTGGTTCAAGAGTCTGCTGAAGCAAGACAGACTTGTATACAAATAAGTACAATGCAGAAGAATGAACGATACAATCAATTACTTAAGACTAAAACAGCTGGCATATGATTATTTCCTTTTATTTCCTGAGGTATTCTGCTCAGAACAACTGTTCAGAATATTTTTTTTTCTGAAGTCAAATATTAGTAATGATGACAATTAGCAGCTACTCTCTCTTGTCTGCTGTATAATTGCTATCATCATCCATCACAAAGTTGCTGAGATGATGGAGTGAATTTTTGTATAAGGCACTTAGTACAGTGGCTGATACATATAAATCACTAATGTTCCCATTATTTTAATTGTCAAGATTATATCATAATCAGATCATCACTTTTGTGCATCATTAAGGATATGTGATGCTTTGGATCGTAAACATCCTCTGAAGGTCATATGCTAAGGGCTTGGTCCCTTGCCTTTGACACTATTGGGCAGTGGTGAAGCCACCTTTAAGAGGTGGGGCCTAGTGGGAAGAAGTTAGGTAATTGGGGGTGTGGCCTTGAAGGGCTACTGAGGCCCTGGCCACTCCCCCTGCTTCCTGGATGCTATGAGATGAGCAGTCTCCTCCACCAGGCATTCTGACCACGGTGTTCTGCCACACCACAGGCCCCAAAGCAATGAGGCCAAGCAACAATGCACTGAAATCATGAGCCCCAGGGAAGTTTCCCTTCTTATAAGTTAATTTTTCTCAGGTATCTTGTCCCAGCACTAGAAAGCTGACCAACGTAGTATAGAACATATGTCCTGACAACCATAAAAATGAGGCCAAGGTTACTGGGGTTGAAGATGGAGCTAAGACCCATTCATATATATATAAAGAGTATTCATATATATAATATATAAAGAGTATTCATATATATATAAAGAGTATTCAGTTGACCCCAGATGTGCTTGATCCATTCGCCTTCACCCCCGCATCAGGGTGAGAGGGAGCAGAGAAGATAGAGAGGTGCTGATGTTTAGATATGATGCTATGTGCAGGATAGGCCACCAACAGAATTAGTGGGTCAAGAATGTCAATAATACCAAAGTTGAGAAATTTTACCCTAAAGAAACTTGTTTAAAGTTACTTATTTAGACACTTCCATTCATTATCCTAATTTCACAGTATGATATATAAGGTTGAGCTGTACCTTCCAGAATAATGAGGGGACATGGAGGTATGATAAGCAAAGGGCACTTACTCTAAGAAAAGAAAAGAATCTAAGATGAGGAAAAACCTTCCCATTTCATATTTATGCAAGGGCAATCCAATGACCTTTCTTGCAACAAACATTGTATAATAACTTGTAAAGTGCTTCACGAATTCCCACTATAAGATTAATTTCAAGCCGGGCGTGGTGGCGCACGCTTGTAATCCCAGCATTCGGGAGGCTGAGACCAGAGGATCCGGGTTCGCGGTCAGCCTCAGCTACCTAGTGAGGCACTCCGCAACTTAGTGAGACTCGGTTTCAAAATAAAGAATAAAAAATTGGGCTGGGGGTGTAGCTCAGAGGTAGAAAGCCCCTGAGTTCAATCCCTAGTACCGCAAAAAAAAAAAAAAAAAAAAAAGATTTTCAGTTATAAATCCCTACTGAATTTTTTTCATGCCCCTGAAGACTGTTAAAGATTCAAAGGTTTAGGAAATCCAGTTAAAAAAAATTTTTTGAATATCAATCATATATTAGACATAGGTATATCATTCACACAGGATACTGATGATACCTATTGAAACATATCATAAAGCAGATAGCCACCCATGTGAGGCTCTCATCCAATTGTTTTAAAGAAAGTTAAGATACACACACATATAATATATATATATATATGTATATATATATATATATATTTTCCATATATAGAGAAAATTCCATATGTAAAGATATTCAAGTTCAAGAATTCTTGAGCACCTCTACATATGACATTATATTTTTTCAACTTATCTATCCCCCTTGTTTCAAAAGTGTAATTATTTTAACAGAATTTTTACCTACCTGAGATATTAATCTCTTTCCAAGGCAACAAAGCAAAGCAGAATGCAGTTACCAGTCTTTTTCACATGATTAGGTAAGAAAGTAAGGTTTGAAGTATGCAGGGAATCAATGTGAGGAAGACATCCAAACTTGGGTAGGTTTCTCTAGTCCAGGTAAAACATAGACACAGAGAACTGAAGGATATATCCTATGACTTGCCGCATTAGGAGGAAGACTTCAAAAACAGAATAGCTGGTAACCTTTGAAATAGCATGTCACAATTGCATTAATAATACAAGTCACTTGGGCATTTAGTTTTGAAAGCACAGGGCTATTTACTCTGAATTCTCACTGATTAGTATCCCTATAATTCTGGTCTCGGAAGACTAATGACTACTGGGCTTGTTCTGTTCCTGCCTTTTGAAAGTCTGGGAAAGAGGCAAACAGGTGACTAGTACCTGCGTCACAGTTCTGCTGAAAACCTGTCCCTACACTGGCAGCCTTATCTTTTGGAGGTCTTTCTGGTTTTCCTTTCCTTACATTTTTCTTCTAAGTTTTCACTCATTCAAATACCATTTTGAATTGTGGAGTTATTTTCATGGCTGTAGGCTCAATGTTACATGTCGAAAGAGACTGTGTTTAAACCATCTTCTCTTGGCAGCACCTGCACAATATCTAGCATCCACCATGTAAGGCAAGTAAAATTAGTCAAGCCAGGTGTGCACGCCTGTAATCCCAGGCTGAGACAGGAGGATCGCAGGTTCAAGGTGAGCCTTAGCAGCATAGTGAGGTTCTCAGCAACCTAGCAAGACCCTGTTTCAAAATTTTTTTAAAAATGAAAATAAAAAAGGATAGAGCATAGCTGGCAGGAAGAATGCCCCAAGTTGAATTCCCAGTACCATTCCCTTCCCCTCCAAAAAATAATCAATGGCTTTATAAGTACATGGATAGAAGTACTTTATAAGTACTTGAGTAGAAGGAGAGAACGACAACCCAGATAATCTTGAGGACCCCAGAAAAATGAAAACTGAATATGAATGAGTTTATTGAACACTGACTTTAGGGCTGAAATCTAGGGAAAGCACCTCTCAACCCTCACCTCACCTACTTTACCCTGTTAAACAGTGATGAGATTTAAGATACATTTCCATCTCCGCTTCTGAAAGCTAAATGTATATATACATGTATGTGTACATTTATAACTATGCATTTATTTGTTGAACTCATCAGGTGGATAGAATTCCATGAGAAAAAGAGAGAATTCATACTGGAGCCAGCTGAGGCACATGGTACCCCTGATTCTGTTTCCCAGCTCCCTACAGAGCTGCTGAAAACCAGCAGTGTCAGAAGCCCCAGGAGCCACCAGCCAGGAGGCTTTCAACCTCTGTTGGCTGTAAAGCTTTGACTAAACCTCAAGTTAAGCCAAGAACACTATACATTTACACTAATATTTATGCAGGACCGTTTCTGCCTTAGATTTTGCTTCCTCCGTAATTATTATCCTGGCTTTGCAAACTAAGTAAACAAGATGGTGAGGCCCATGTCAAAGACTGCTCACAAATCATAACAAAGAAAAAAGGGGTTGAGAAGTTGTGAACTCACACTCGGCCTCATGATAGGATTTAGGAATTCTCAGGTTTTTACCCAGAAGTTCTGGGTATCCTTATGGCTATATTGAAATAGCTCCTGAAGGCCAATCCCTGAAGCCACACAGATTACTGATGTCTGTTCTACTTTCAAGTCTCCCCTCCAGTGCAGAGAATTCATCAGGCGTCTTCAATTCATCATTCTGTGTCTTTAAGCAAAGGATTAGAGTACGTGGTGTGGTTTCAGATCCTGATGTGAGGAATCCACAAAGCTAAAGCAAACCAAATGCTGGTGTCTTTTATGAAGAGCTAATGTATGATTCAGGAGGCCAAGTCCAAATCTTAACCTTTCTTTAGGGAAGGCTAGGATTTAACTTTCACTAAACATACCCACCAAGTCAAAGATCTTCAATGAGCAGAATGGCTTAAAGAAAAAAAAAAAAAATGGAGTAGTTTAGGTCTTGAAGAGTAACAAGTATGAGATCAGAGAAAGTTTGGAGAATTTGTTTTAAAAATTAGGACAGAGGTGGGGGTTAAATTTTTTTCCTTTGTTTATTTTTGAGGTTTTGGGAGTGATTTGGAGGTGGCAGCTCACTATATAATTGATCACGAAATTAACTTGGTAATCACCCAGCAGTTTCTAACAGAAAAGACCAGTTTGAGAAACATCATGCATATCCGTAGCTGTGGGTCATAATATAAAAGCTGGTTCTATAAAAAGTTTTGAAGCCCACTGACCTACCATATGCATTGTGTGCATTAAAAGTCGGGAGAAGCATTGTCAACTTTATTGGAATCTTTCGTGGAACAACGGAGTATTATCATTACCTGGCCTGATTTCTTCAACACTTCTCCCCTCCAAAGGAGTCAACTAGCTCTATTACCAGGTCCCCTCCTCTGCGAGACCTGGTAACTAGTGGAGGTATAGGAATGTTGCCTTGAGGCCTTAGCAAGTATCTTAAAATTCCCAATCCTCAGCCTCTTCATCTACAAAGTTAGGAGTACTGTCACCTACTTCGGAGTGTCAGGCTGATGACTGATGGTAAATAAAAGCATTTAACATAATTCATGATGTCATAAAAGATAAATAAATGTTTTCCTTTCTTCCAACTTTTCTTCAGGGGAAAAGATACCTTCTCCTCTTTCCTGTTCCCCTATAAAGAGACAAGATCACCTCTCACACACCGCCCTGCATTGGGACACTGTGACATTGTCAAGCACTTTTCTCCCATCAAATTAATGAAGGATTACGCCTACCCCTTCTCCCTGGTCAGCACAGCTTGCTTATGGAAAAATCAGAAAACATCTAAGAGTACTAACTGAGAATCGGCTCAGTTACAAAAGCAATTTTCTCCAGCTGTTTGAGGGCAGCTGTGAAGCACTCAGCCCATTTGCATTCATACTGCTTTCAAAAGTGGTGGCATTGGAGAGACAGGAGGGACACCTCCCCAACAGAAAACGCTACCCCAGACAGAGGAGAAAAATGTTCCCCAAATTACACCCGTGTTTGGTTGGTGACGATCTCTTTGTTCCAGAAAAGCAGGAGGCAGGAGCAAGAAGAGGTTACATTTTGTCTCATAACCTTGAAGATCAGGATTAGAATGCCTATCTCTTAGGATTAATATCTAATCATTAGTTTCACTTGATTTTTTTTTTTTTGGAAAATTTTGCTTAAAATAGTTTAATTGTTGAGTAATGCAAAACATAAAACCAAAGAGAATACTCACAGTGTTGCTGATGGACCTCTTGGCTTTCACATCTCAATGACATTTACTCTATCCCTGAACAATTTCAGATAAGCTAAGCCAGCAGCTGGGGAGACCCCAGCTGTAACTAAGCCTGATGTCCTTGCCTCATCAAAAAGAAAGCCCATGGGGCTGACTCCAAGCATCCAAGTAGAGAGAAAATATTTTCCACTACCAAGGACAGATAATCTGAGCTATGTTAAAATCCCAGTCTCTCCGTGGAATTCTTACATGAACATTTCTCTCCCTTAGAGGTAAACCGAGGTCATTAGGGAATGCCACAGCAAATTTATTGAGAAGAGTCTTGCACGTTCTGTAATTATTTCACTCTAGAAATAAATGCCCTCTGTCAGTAAAGATAGGCTAAGGAGGCCTGTCACAGCAGTGTTGGCATGAGTCAGTGGTCGGTATGACCACAGTTAGTTCCCCAGTCAGCAGTATTTTTTACATAGTAAGATTTGTAGCTCTTTCTGGGATACATGGGAAACCATCAGAAAGAGAAAAAATGAATTCATATTTTAAGTTTAGTTTAGGAGATGAAGTAATGGTTTGGGAAAGTATATAGGGTTCAAAGTCGGACCTTTTTATACCCCTAGGCTTATCATCGACACATTGTAGGGAATGGGGCAATTGCTGCTATTTCACCATTTCTGTATGAAGGCTGATTTTCAACCAGAGCTCTCTTTTTCTTTAAACTAAAATGGGGAGCTAGAGCTTTCACATCCAATATCTTCTTTGAGTAATCAATTATTTCTTAGTAGCCCGATTTAATTTCTCTCTCCCCCCACTGACCTCTGCTTCTATGTCTCTATAAGTCTACATCTTTCTCACTCTCCTTTTTATCTTTTAGATTCCTCCTTGTGTTTCTTTTTTGTCTTAGCTTCTTATTTATGCAATATTGGCTTCTTATGAGATGGTCTTATCACTTCTAACATTTTCCTCCACTGTAAAAAGATGTCATAACACATTATACTTATGGTTCTTCTTCGACTTCTCCATTTTCCTCCTTAGCTACCTTCTTATTTTTAGCATATCCCTTGTCTTCATCCTTTTCTTCATATCCAGAGATAAGTCTATGGCAGTTAGTCTCCTAAAACTTCTCCCAATTCTGGGCCCTCTTCTCTCTCCATTCACATGGAGGCTGGCATTTAAATTCACCCATAAAGCCTCTCATCAAAGATTGTGACATAAAAAGCTTCAATCAGAGAGGTTGATCCTTTTTTACTGCTAAACTTGTTAAGTTCATTGTATATATTAGATATTAGTTGTTTATCAGAGGAATAGCTTGCAAAGATCTCCCATTCTTCTGGCTCTCTTTTTAAGATTCTTGGTGGTTTCCTTTGCTGCAAAGATCTTTTTCATTTAATGTCATCCCACTTATTAACTCCTATTTTAATTTCTTGTGCTTTGGGGGTCTTATTGAGGAAATATCTACTAGTGCCTATATGTTAGAGCGTTGATCCTATGCCCTCTTCTAGTAATCACAAAATAACCCAATCAAAAAATGGGCAAGTGAACTAAACACTTCACAAAAAAATATATATATAAGTGGTCAAAAGATGGATGGGAACATGTTCAGTATCATTAGCAGAGAGATGCAAATCGAAACTACACTTAGACTCTAACCCCAATTAAAATGGCAATCATCAAAAATACAAACAATAATAAATGCTGGAGAGGCTGTGGGAAACAGGGACTCTTATAACATTGTTGGTGGCATTACAAATTAGTGCAGTTACTTTGGAGACCAGTGTGGAGGTTCCTTGGAAGATGGAATGGAACTACCGTATGACCCAGCTATACCACTACTGGGTATCTTTCCAAAGAGATTTACATTGAATATTATATGTATATCTATGTTTATATCAGCACAATTCACAATATTCAAATTATGGAATCAGACTAGGTGTTCATCAACAGATGAAAGGAATGGAATATACACACAATGGGATTCTACTTAGCCGTAAAAAAGCAAAATTATGTCATTCGCAGGAAAATGAAATGAATGGAACTACAGAATATTATGCTAAGTGAGATCACCAAGTGCTATGCGCGTGTATGTCTCTACCACTCTGAATTTCATTCTGATGTATGATTACAATGCACCAGTAAAAAATGGAAAAAGAGGAAGAGGTTGCCATGTGAGGGAAAAATCAAGGTATTCTTAGATATATGCAAATTCAAAGGATTACCATCTACATGTATTTCTGAAAAAGATCTTTGAAGAAGTATATCAAATAAGCAAAACTAAATCTGAGCAATACCTTAAGAAGGAAGAAGACATGGTACAGCAGAATTAGTGGCAAGTTCAAGCAAGTAAAACTTCGAATAATTCTAGAAAAATACCGATAATGTCTGCAAACTCAATAGGATTATTAGGAAAAATATTTAAATAGAATAATGGAAAATATAAAAATAATAATAATAGCAACCAAAAGCTAGAATTTTCAATTATTTTATCAAAACACGAGTGATATACTGACAAAAGGGTACTGCTAACCATGGAGGGAAATTAAAACAAAGACCTTATCTTGTTCAAAAAAGGAAGGCTATTAATACTATGATTCTTCATTTTGATAAGTAACCCAAACATATCTGTTAAATACTTAAGCATAACTATTACCAAATTATACATGAGAAGTATGGATTCCAAACCACTTAAGGAACAAAGAAGAAATGCAGAAAATATATTTAACCAGGAAGGAAAATTTAATTTAAAAACATATATGAATAAATAAAATAAAGTAATATGCTCCAAAAGGACCAAACAGATAAGAAGTTATAACGAACATGAATAAACATAATTTACCTATTAAAGACAAAGCAGAGGGAGCCAGGGGGAGCTTACCAAGTGCTGTGTGCATGTGAACTACATTATGATGTGAGACTACAATGCACCAGTAGAACTATATATTTTTTTTAAAAAAATCATATTATTTGGGTTAAAAAATAACTTATTTCCAAGGGAAACATATGCAACAGAATGACACAGAAAGGTTAAACGTGAAATTTGGAAAAAAAATGAACTCAGAAAATGAAATAAAAAGACATTAGAGATGATAATAGTAATACTAGCTTAATACAACTGTGTAAAAAATACTGCTGACAACGCATGTCTAAAGAAATACAAATGGCCAACAAGTATGAAAACATCCCTAGCCTCTCATGTTTTAAGAAATTCAAAACAAAGTGATAAAGAGATGCAATTTTCCATATATCAGATTGGCAAAAATAGAAGTGCTTGATAATATCCAGTGTTTACCAATAGGGAAACAGGCCCACTTAAACATGCTGGCGACCACAAACTGAAACAATTTTTCGAGAGCAATTTGGCAGTAGCTTCAAAATGTTTTTTGCATGTACACTTTGATCCAGCCATTTTATTTCTAGGAATTCATCCTACAGATGAAAGTACAGAATGGTGCAAAGATAGATTTGTAAGGATATTCTTCACTGCATTTTAATAAGGGCAAAATCTGAGGGGGGAAAAATCCATGTTCATCCACATTGGATGAAGCAGGGATTCATTTTTGTATATCTCTATAATAAGATTTTAGGAAATACCTTAAAAGAATGAATTATATCTATGTGTACTTACATGAGAAAATGTCTATGATATGTTTGGGATGAAAACAGTTAAGTTTGTTAAAATGCATTTATGTTGTGATTCCACCTGTAATTTTAATGGCAAAATATGGATTACATCAACTGCAACCCGTATCTTCATCAGTTAGGGAAACCTATCTGATTTGTTTTTCCGATCATCAGACTTTACATGTTCTACCAGTGGAAAATCTAGTATTTCCCTGAAGCCCCTCACCTTCCTTATTTACATTATAACAGGATGTGTGGTGTGGGTGAAGGGTCTTTCTCAAGCCCACTTCCAAATAACAGTCAGAATGAGAGCATCGAAGTGACTGGTCCATTCACCAACATGGGCACTTTTGATTGTGCCACACCGGGGCTATTTATCTTAAACATGGGTCTCTACCAGTCTGATGACCCCTTACCCACTGCCCAGGTCTTTATGCCCCCGTGGTGTGGCTTCAATATCCCTAAGTCTACAACAGTGACTGCCTCGTCCCCCAAGGCTACAGATCCATTAGGGTAAACTTGCATGCTCAGCTCTTACCCCGGTTTCACTGGTGGGTATGGGCTCCTAATTATGGGAGGGGGTAAGGAGAGGAGGGAAGCTTTAGTTCAGTAACTCATAGATGAATGAATTTTTTTTTCCCGACACTGGGGATTGAACTCAGGGGCATTCTACCTCCAAGCTATACCCCCAGCCCTATTTTTTATTCTTTATTTTGAAACAGGGTCTCACTAAATTGCGGAGTGCCTCACTATGTAGCTGAGGCTGGCCTTGAACCCCAATCCTCCGATCTCAGCATCCCAAATGCTGGGATTACAAGCGTGCACCACCACGCCTGGCAGATGAATGAATTTCTAATGTAAACAGCCCTAAGTAAGTCAAGAGTGGCCACTATAACCAATACCACTTAGTGGTGTGTTGGAGGTTGAGCCAGGGTGGAAAGACAAGTGCTAGAAGTGAGTCAAGCTCTTTCTGTCTCTCTCTGCATCATCGTTGCTGTGTTAGATTTTTCCTTAGGCTTCTTACTTCTTGGTTGCAAAATGGTGCTTTCTTATAACCAAGGCAAACAGAGGAAAGACAGCTGGTAAGGATGTCTCTTGCCTCCTTCCATGAAGAAAATGAAAGGAGCTCAGGACACCCAGGAGACTTTCACATTCACAAGTGAACAGAACTCAATCCCAGGAGCACCTCCAACAGCAAGAACTGGGAACGGAGGTATTTCACCAGGCACCTCCGTCCCCAAAGAGAACACCGACGTTTTATAAGCAAGGAAGACACGGGAAATGATAATGAGAAGACACGAGGGTCTGCCACACTGACTTTCTAGGGGATATGTCTGGAGTTCCACAATTGTTAGGATGTGTGCTGTAATTTTCTGATTTCAGGGTTTTATCAGCCAGAGAAAGCTATTTTCTATTCTTAGCTTGATGAGGTTTTTTAAAATTGAGAATGAATGTTAATGCCATCAAAACCCTCCGTGGCACCTACTGAGAAGATATTATAATGTGTTTGTTTTTTCAATTAATATGTTAATTTAGAGTAATAGGCTCCAATTGTTGACTCATTCTTGCAGTCCTGGGATAAGCCATCTTTGGAATGTGGTTATTCTGTTGATTCATTATTGTATTTAATTTGAAAATACCACACTCATGGTTTTGTATTGATGTGCATGAGTGAAATTGATCTATAGTTTTCTGTATGCTATCCTAATTATTTTCGTAAAGATTCTGTAGCCACATAGAATGAGTGAAAGCATGTCTTACCTTGCTTTTTTTTTTTTTTAATTTAAATAGTTTAAATAGAATTGCCTATCTATTACAGATTTGGTAGGATTCTTCCTTTCAATAACTTAGGCCTGGTTGCTTTCCATAGATGGATAGATCTGTAATTACATTTTCTATTTTCCCTGATTCTTGGTATCTTCGGGATTTCTGCCTGTTCTGGAAATGGTGATTATTGATGGAGCTTGTTGGGGAATCTACTTTATATTCCATTCCTTCTTCTTCTTCTTTTTTTGTAATCTCTGAGCTATACTCCCGGACCTATTTATTTATGTGTGTATTTATGTATTTATTTATTTATTTATTTTTACTTTGAAGTAGGGTCTCTGTCAGTTGCTGAGGTTGGCCATGAACCTGAAATACTCCTGTTTCAGCCTCCCAAGGACTTGGGATTACAGGAGTGTACTACCACACCTGGCTTCCATTTCTTTTTCTTTTTTTTTTTTTTTGCGGTACTGGGGGTTGAACTCAGGGGCATTCTACCTCCAAGCTATACCCCTAGCCCTATTTTTTATTCTTTATTTTTTGAAACTGAGTCTCATTAAGTTGCGGAGTGCCTCACTAGGTAGCTGAGGCTGGCCACAAACCCGGATCCTCCGGTCTCAGCCTCCCGAATGCTGGGATTACAAGCGTGTGCCACCACACCCGGCTCCCATTTCTTTTTCTAATGTATACATTTTAATGTATACATAAACTTGACCATAAGTATTCTTTTGCCAGTTATGATGTTTTGATCATACATTTATACTTTCTCAAGTGAACTGTCATTTCAATGTTGATTTCTCTTTTACATCATGTAATTCTAAATGTATTTTTAAAAATATTGATGTGACTAAGAGAAGGCATTTATTTCTTGTATCATTGCAGCTTTCATTGTTGTTGATAACACTGGGTGCTTGTTACTTAGTGCTGCCTAGTACTCAGCCATTCTCTAATTTTGATGTGAGCCTCTGTTTGTTGGGTCTCAGTGGAAGCGTCTCCTCTCTCCTCACCTCAAGGCAGTCAGCGAATGGCTGTGTGACCTAGACTTAACCAACCTAAGGCTCTTGCCCCAGATTTTGAATATTGAAGATGCGCCAAACTGTAGAAGAGTTGAAAAAGCATTCACAGTAGTGAATGATAGTGAGACAATAATAGGGAGAGATAAGACGGAGGGTAACAGCAAGATCCCAGGCATAGCCATATGTAAAAATAATAAGGTACAAGGAGGTGGCACCTTGGACTAGACCTTGGCCATCCTTCCTAATGACTGGCTGTCTTTATACCTTGCCTGGTTCTGTAACCTATAGTCGATTCTATAGACTCCCTATTCTTAGTGCAATAAATTTCTTTACTGTTTAAAAGAGTCATAGTAAACTCTGTCCCTTGCAACCAAGGAACACTCTGATTGGTAATTTATCACATCCTGTATTAAGATCCAGGAAATATTCTTTTATAAAAATTCTGCTTCATAAAAATGTATGGATTTTTTTCCCCTTTGGGACCTAAAACACAAATTTTATTAATAGTCCATTTTTTGCTTATTGTCAGTTTCTCAGACCCAAGAGCTTATACATCAAACTTATTTCTTATATAATTCAAACCTTCTATTTATTGCTGTGCTATCTGGTTTGTTAGTTTCTGAGATAAGTGGATTTAAGTCTTAGACTGTTATAAATCTGGCCGGGCCCTGACTGTTTCATTAGCACACTCCCTAGTGTTAGTATCTGTAGGCGTTTCTCTCAAGCCCGTTCCCCAGAGAAGAATCTTGAAGCTCCTTGCCAAGAGAGATACAAGGCCGGCTGCCAACATGCTGGCTGAAGATTATCAAGAGAGGGCCAAGAATATCCCCACCAGAGATGCATTTTCTCCAAATCTCCCTACTTTTTGTATAATGCTTAACCTCTGGCCTAAGACAGGGCATTCTGACCTCTCCCTCTGAATAATCTCCTATCTTCTCAAGTGTCAGGAAAGGTGGGCGTGCAGTCCACTAGGCCAAGGGCTGGGGTCCCCACCAACAAATAGACTTTAAACCCCCTGATTTCAGTCATGACCCTTGTTCCTTCCTGCCCAGATAAGAGGTTTTTCCAGAGTCCTATGATTCAGAAGACCTTACTTTCCCTCTGCCTACAGACCCTTACGCTTTAGCTTTCTCCATTGTCCTAAATAGGAAACATTCATCTAGCTTTTTTGCTTTGTCATAAATCTGCTGATATCTCTGATCCATAGTCTTCCCTTCAGCTGTTTTTCTATTTGTGGACACACACACACACACACACACACACACACACACACACACACATTTTTATAAGGGAATGGAGAGATGTTTCTTTGGGTTTCTTTCTCCATTTCTTGTCTCCTTTGGCAGTGTTAGAAGTAGTTTTATTTTTCTCTTTTCGAATTTGTGCAGTTTTTTACCTGGTAGCTAGGCAGGGCTGGGACAGGGTGAAGAAGTGAGGTACCGAGGATGCAAAATATAAGGATGCACATGCACCGTGCATGGCCCTGAGAGTGAGCGCCTCCTCAAATTTTGCACATAGGTGTGTGCCTTCTTTATCTTGTTGCCTCCTGACTCTCCTTTAAGACAATTTTATCTTGTTGCCTCCTGACTCTCCTTTAAGTATTTCCTTTTCTGTACCACACTTAAAAGATAGAACTCAAAAAGAAAGCCATAGCATTATTGGCCAAAGACTGGAATTTAGGGTTATCAGAGTATCTGGAAGCTAATATGGGAAATCTTGGGAAGAAAACATCACAGAAGGAGAGGTACACAATTTGCATGCTTGGATGGGATGAGACTCCAAGTGGCCTAAGACAAGGCTCAACACTCCTCGGAAAATAACTCTATCCAAGGGTTACAACATATAATATATAATGTTTAAAGTATGGGATTTTTAGCCAGGTGTGGTGGCCCACGCTTATAACCTCAGTACTTGGGAGGCTGAGACTGGAGGATCTGGGTTCGCTGCCAGCCTCATCTACTTAGTGAGTCCCTTCACAATTTAATGAGACCCTGCTTCAAAATAAAGAAAAAAAAAATAGGACTGGGGGTATAGCTCAAAGGTAGAATTCCACTGGGTTCAATCCCCAGTATCGCAAAAAAAAAAAAAAGTATAGAATTTTTTGTCAATGACATGACCTATAATTAAGAGAAAAAATAGCTAATAAGAATAAAAATTACAAATGTCCCACATGCCCCAGATTGAGCTAACAAATAAGTATTTTAAATAAATAATAGTAAATATGTTAAAGCATCTACAGGAAAATGGATTAAATGGGCAAGAAGAAAGGAAATTTTAGGAACAATATAGAATTCCATATTCTGAAATTACATGTCTTATGTTGAAACTATAAGAAAGCAGACAGAAAAACTAAAACATGTAACAACTGGAATGAACTATTTGTTGGATGGTATTTATAAGCAGGCTCTACACAGGAGAGAAAACCAATGAACTTGAAAATAAGTCCATAGAAAAGTTACAATTTTAAGCATAGTTTAAAAAAAAAGAAGGAAAAAAAGAAAATGAAAGAAAAAAGAACAATCACAAGCAGAGCAATATTAAGTTGTAATTATATCAATTACAATTACATATGTAATTGTAGTTCTATAGGAAAGGGGAAAAGTATGGGAAATAAAAAATAATTAAAGAAATATTGCCTGAAATTTTTCCCAGATCATTCAAAAACAACACCCTATTGATCCAGGAAGCTCAGGCGCAGGATAAACACAAAGAAAACCATATATAAGCACATCATAGTAAAAAAAAAAAAAAAATCATCATTATCAACAACAACAACACACACACAAAAAAAAAAAAAAGAAAGAAAGGAAATGCTAAAAGAAGCCAAGGAAAGGGGGATTCCGGGGAAATAATAGTAGCAAATCAATGGAAGTGCTTGATAGGTTAAATAAAATAAAACATTAGTTATCTTTTTTTTTTTTTTTTTGGTACTACAGATTGAACCCAGCGGCATTCTACCTCCAAACTATACCCCAGCCCTATTTTATGTTATTATTTTAAAACAGGGTCTCGCTAAGTTACTCAGGCTTAACTTGAACCTATGATCCTCCTGTCTCAGCTTCCCAATTACAGCCACCATGCCTGACTAGTTATATTTTTTATTTGAAAAAAGTTTTAAGTTAATTGGCTCATTAAAGCCCAAAATGATAATATATTGCAAGGTTTATAATATACAGCAGTAAAATAATTGACAATAATAGCACAAAAGGTAAGAGGGGTATAAATGGAAGCATATTGCTGTAAAATTCTTATAAGTAAAATATTGTTATACTACTTCAGTGATAAATGAAGGATGAATATTAAAATCTTTACAGTAATCACTAAAAAAAAAGTATCCATAGAGCTCCTGGGGAAATCAGGAAGTTACCCTGGAGCCAGAGGAGTCATCTGGTAGTGCTCTAAGCACTGGTGGCCTCCTCCCAGCCCACTTGCCCTGGCCCCTCCTCCCAAAGCAGCCATCTATGGCCTAGAACTCTCTCCACATTCCAGCACCGATCTCTGCTGCTCCCGCTGTGGCTCGAGCTGCCTTGGATACAGCTCAACCTATTGCTCTGGAGATCACAAGCTGTAAATGTTGACACTGTCTTCATGCCCCTAAATCTGCAGGCATTCAGAATGGGAGAGTTGTGGAGGCATGGAGGCCTTTAGCTAGATTTCAAAGGATAGTTGAGCCAACCTAAGGCTCGGGCAGTGACTGGTCATAAGAGCTCAGTCGCTGTAGAAAGTCTCCCGCTAGGGAAATGACAACAGAAATACCAGGTTACAGCTGCTACAAAGTCCTTACCGGAGCAATGCCTAGGGGAGCCATTGGGTGGGACTGCCACCAAGAACCAGCACCAAAGAGCTACCAGAGCTTGCTGAGCTGCAGATACAGACTCTACCTGTGAGAACTGAAGCCCGGGTCAACCCAGGAAAGTCATAAGGGCAGGGCTGACCAAGGCTTTGTACCCGCCCCCCACCATCACACACACACACACCAGCAGGTCTGGTCATCAGGATATGGAGCCAAGGAAGATTATTCTAGATTTAATGTGACTTTTCTTGTTGAGTTTTGGAACCATCCGGGGCCTGTTACTCCTTTTGTTTTGCCTTTTTCTCCTTTCAAGGGTGAGAATTTCTATCCTCTGTATTCTAGAGATAGATAACTTACTTGCTTTCACAGGTTCATGGCTAGAGTAGAGTTGCCTCAGGCATGCTTTGAATCCTACCCATATTTGATTCAGTTGAGACTCTGGTCTTTGGACTTTTGAGATTGGATTGGAACAAGTTAAGACTTTGGGTTTATTGGGATGAAATGAATGTATTTTGCTTATGAAAAAGTATAAAATTTTAGGGCTAAGCAGAATGCTGTTAGGATTTCAATATATTCCCTAAATTCCATGTATTGGAAATATCATGCCCAAAATCATAGGCTAATGGAATTTGAAAGTGGGAACTTTGGGAGATGCTATGGTTTGGAGTATTGTACCACAAATCCAGGTGTTTAAGGTTTGATTCCCAGGGTAGCACTACTGGGAAGTGAGGCCTAGTCAAAACTGTTTAGGTTATTGAGGGCATGCTCTTGGAGGGAATGGGGGGTCCTGGCCTCTTCTTCTTTCCCTTTTACTTCCTCATGAAGTGAGCAGTTTTCTTTTACCCCCCACATTTCTGCCCTGTCATTCTTTTCACTGTAGGCTCAAAACAATGAGGCCAATCTGTCATAGACTGAAAGCACCAAAACTGGGTTAGTCAGCTTTCCAAGGCTGTGACAAAATACCTGAGGAAAACAACTTTAAAGGAAGAAAGTGGTTTTCGCTCATGGTTTCAGAGGTCTCAGTCCATTGTCAGCTGACTCCATTACTTCTGGGCCTGAGGTGAGGCAGAACACCATTGTAGAAGGGCATGGCAGAGCAAGGCTATTCTCTGCATATTGGCCAGGAAGGAGAGAGAGAGAGAGAGAGAGAGAGAGAGAGAGAGAGAGAGAGACTGAGACCAATCAGGGACAAGGTATACCCTTCTTGAGCATACTCCCATGATACACTTCCTCCAACTAAACCTGAGTTTCCATCAGCTTCCAATAGTCCAAACAGATTAATCTGTTGATGAGCTCAGAGTCTTTATGATCTAACCATTTCCCAAAAGCCCCCCTCTGAACATTACTGCATGGAGACCAAGCCTTCAACATATGAATCTTTGGGGAACTTTCCCTATCCAAACTGTAACAAACACTGTGAGCCAAAAGGAACCTTTTTTTTTTCTTTATAAGTTAATTATCCTGAGTATTTCATTATAGTGTTGGAAAACTAACACCAAAAGTAATTAAGATTAGATGAGATCATGAGGATGGGTCCCCCATGATACAATTAGTGGCTTTATTAAAGAAAAGAAAGGGATTTGAGCTAGCATTCCTGCTTTGTCTTGCCATGTGATGCTCTCTGTCACTTTTGACCAAGAAGAAGGCCCTCACTGTAAGGAATTACAGTGAGGTGTTGTATTCTTGGAACTCCAGATCCATAATCCAAAAGAACCTCTCTTCTTTATAAATTACCCAATCCGTGATATTCCATTATAGCCACAGAAAACAGACTAATATACCTTCACTGCATGAAATAACTTTGCCATTTCTGGAAAAGAATGAAGAAAAATGAAGATTCTTACTAGAAACAATTTAACCCAACTAGAAATCAACCTGGGAGAATAATGAAATGAATATTCAATAAAAGTTCCAGATGATGGTCAAGGTTTTTCCAAATCAGTAACTCCAGTCACCAGAGCCCTCACTAAAGTGCTCAGCCTTCTCCCCACATGACCCTGCTCCTTGAATCAGTGCCTGTGTTCCAAGGTCAGTATTCTCCTCATGAACTGACTGAATTTCATTCTGAAGGATTTCAAATGCAACAAAAGTTGATCCACTGCAAAGATGAAAGAGCTGCTTAACAGCTGCAATGAAGAAAATTAAAACAATTGGACACTCTTTCTACTGGGAATTAAACTATTTCTGCTAAGACCCATACAAACCAGTGTCCTGGAAGAGCAGACAGCAAACAAATTGAAATGAATGATGACAAAGCAAATCTACTCTTACATTTGGAATTTATATTTTAAAAAGGGAAAAACACTTTCAGAAAGAAGCTAATTTCATTTCTAAACTTTTTCTATCTTGAAAAGAAAATCCCTTGCTCTAAAAATACCTACAAAATTCCTCAGTGCTATATTTTTGTACAGAAGCACAAATAACCTTTCAAGGGTCAAGGATCTCAGTTCGTATAGGATACTAATAATATTTTCATGAAATACAGTCAAAATTGAAAAGTGGCAGAATGATTAATCAGTTCATGGCTCACTGCATTACAG
>PVLC010004249.1:0-50797 GCA_004027655.1 Graphiurus murinus
TTTGTTAAGTACGAGTTGTTGACAACATATTTGCACACAGTTCTCATTTGACCCTTTCCCCAATTCCCACCCCAATCCCCTCCCCTTCCCTCCCCCTCAGGTTCACTTCGGTGAGTGACCTTGATATGATTGTGTAATTACATCATGTGCTTTAGGGCATCCCTCTGCCCCCTGCGTCCACTACAATTAAATCAACTTCCTCGATAAGCAACGAATATACTTTATGATTAAAAAATAAATTATCATGTCACCTGCAAATAGAGATAAGTTTAGTTCTTCTTGTCCTATTTCTACTCCTTTAATTTCCTTCTCTTGCTTTATTGCTCTGCCTAGAGTCTCAAACACTATATTGAAAAGGAGTAATAGTGGACAACCTTGTCTTGTTCCTGTTTTTAGGGTGAACTCTCACAGTTTTTTCCCATTTAATATTATGTTGACTATGGGCATCTTGTATATTGCCTTTATGATGTTGAGGCATGTTCCATATATTCCAATTCTCTGCAGTGCTTTTAGCATGAATGGGTATTTAATTTTGTTGAATGCTTTTTCAGAATCTATTGAAATGAAGATGTAATTTTCATCCTTCATTCTGCTTTGGTGGTGAATTCCATGGTTTTTTTTTCATATATTGAGCCAGCCTTGCATCCCTGGAATGAACCTGACTTGGTCATGGTGTATAGTTTTCTTGATTTGGTTTTAAATAATGATATGCTCTTTATTGCTGCTTAAATCCCTTATTGATATTGGTCTATTTAAACTTTCTACATCTTCTTGATTCAATTTAAGAAGCTTGTATGTGTCTAGAAATTTGTCAATTTCTTCTAGGTTTTCCATTTTGTTAGAATACAGTTTTTCAAATCAGTTTCTGATAATCCTCTGGATTTCCTCAATGTCAGTGGTAATATCAACTCTTTTTATCTCTATTTCAGTAATTTGGGTTGATTATCTCTTTCTTTGGTTAGAATAGCTTGTGTCTTATCTATTTTGTTTATACTTAGAAGACCCAAGAAACTCAACCAAAAGGCTAATAGAATGAGTAACAAATTCAGCAAAGTGTCTGGATACAAAATTAATCTTAAAAAAATCAGAAGCTTTCCTGTATGTTCACCATAAATCCACTGAAAAAGAAATCCAGAAAGCACATCCACTCATGATATCCCCTTAATAAAATAAAATACTAGGAATAAACTTAACCAAGGAATTAAAAGACCTCTACAAGGAAAATTATAAAACATTGAAAAAAGAAATTGAAGAAGAGCTCAGAAGATGGAAAGACTTTCCATGCTCTTGTACAGGTGGAACAAATGTCATCAAAATGGTCATTCTTCCAAAAGATATCTACTGGTTAAATCCAATTTCCATTAAATTATCAAGGTGATTCTTCACATACATAGGCAAATCAGTCCTTAAATGCATTTGGAACAACCAAAACAACCAGAATAGCCAAAGTATAGCCTCCCACGCTCAACCCCCTCCAGCGGGTTGCCAGTTCAAGCTTCTTTATTGTTCTCTTTTCTACAGGAAAAGTGCTAAGCTTATAAGTCTAACATCAAGGGGAGGGGGAAACTTGGGACCAATCATAGACGTGATCATGAGGTTACTGCATGCCGCTCACTAGTTCTCATATGCGTGCGCTATCTGTCCACGACCTCTGACGTACTGGTGCATGCATGCCTATGTGGTACAGCCCTACTCCAGGAAGGTTATCACCTGTCAGTCATCCAGCAGTCAGCTGCCTCTGGCATTTTGCCAGGCGCCATCTTGGGGCCAGGCCTCCCGGGGCCCGCCGGGCAAGACTCCAACACAAAGTAGTTCTCAGCAACAAGAACCATGCAGGAGGCATCACAATATATAATTTCAAACTATACTACAAAGCCACAGTAATAAAAACAGTATGGTTTTGTCACCAAAACAGACACATTGAATAGTGGAGCAGAAAAGAAGTCTCAGGAAAAAAATCTGCACACTTATAGCCATTTGATTTTTGACAAAAGGGCCAAAACCAAACATTGGAAAAAAGATAACATCTTCAAAAAATGGTGTTGGCAAAACTGGTTAATCATAAGTAGAAAAATGGAGATAAACTTCACTTCCTCACACTGCACAAGAGTCAATTCAAGATGGATCAAAGATCTGGAAGTCAGGTTAGAGACCTTGCAGCTACTTAAAAAGGCCACAGGTCCAAAATTTCAACACATAGGCACAGGGAAAAACTTTCTCAAAAAGACCCCAAAGGCCCAAGAAGTTCAAGGGAAGACTAATACATGAGATTGCATTAAACTGAGAGTTTCTGTGCAGGAAAAGAAACTATCAAGAACAACAGAGAGCCGACACAATGGGAGATTTTTGACAGCAACTCCTGTGATAGAGGACTAATATCTAGAATATACAGAAAACTCAAGAAATTCATTGCTAAGAAAACAAATAACCTATTTAAAAATGGGCAAATGAACTAAGTAGAAATAAAAAAAGAGGAAATACAAATGGCCAATAAATGTATGAGGAAATGTTCAACATCATTAACAATCAGAGAAATGACATCAAAACTACCTTGAGACTTCCGGGAAGATGGTGTTGGAGTGAAACACCTCTCATCAGGTGCTGTAAGCTTGATTCAAATCTGCCATAAAAGCAGCTTCTTGACAGAAGAAAAAAAAGCAACAAAAAATGAACAAAGCTACAAAAACTGACGTATAGCTGAACAGAACCCAGAAAGCCAACCAGGGAGAGCAAAGGATTCCTTCTGCATGGCAGCGATGCTACACTACAGAGTGGCGGCCACCATTGAACCAGCCCCTGGGGTGGGGTCTACTAACAAAGAAATATATAACAACCTTCTGCATTCCCAGTGACAAGAGGTGGAGTAAGCAACACCTGAACTCCACATCCTAACCAGGAGGCATATGGCGGCACCTTCGACAGTCACCGGAATGCGTGGTACAACCAGCTTAAGCCCACACAGGGCCATCCCAGCTCACCTCTCCCTCCAGAGCCCTAGCAGCGATCAACTTCACTGCAGAGCTTGAATCAAAACTGTCGAAAAAACAGCTGCTTGATGGAAGGAAAGAAAAGCAAAACAGCAGAAAAGTGAACAAAGCAACCAAAGCAGCTGATCAGAACCCAGAAATCAGACCAGGGAGAAGAAAAGAGCCAGTGGGTGTGCAGCAGTGGCAGCCGCCACTTTTACTAGCCATCTATGGCAGCAGGGATCTACCCAAAAGATCAGCAGAAGCCAAACCAGGTCTGTTCTTACAAACTTGCAGGGTTTCTCATTTTGTTTCTTGTTGTTTTTTGTTTTCTAGGTTTTTTGTTTTATTTTTACTCTGTTTTCATTTTGCATGGTTTTTGATTTATCCATGTTTGTTTGGAGGATTTGTTGCTTTGATATCTTTTGCTAGACCCTAGAAGTCAACACCTGAAACCCACCAAAGGCACAATAAAGTGGGCAGAAGAAGTCCCAGAGTAATTGCAACTCAGTACAAGATACCATTCACTGAGAGAAAATAAAAATAAGAAACCTATAAATTCAGAGAAATCTTGCAATAGCAGAAAGATGTAAATTTAAGAACAGGGAAACCAGTAGAAGGAAAAATAGCAAAGAAAAAAAATGAGTCAACACAATCCCACAATAACAGAACTCAATAACAATGACAGAGATTACCAGAAGACAATTCAGATCTCTAATAATAGAAATGATACAAAACTTCCAGAAAGAATGCAAAGAGAGGTGGAAAGAAATAAAGGAACAAATAAACAAAGTATCTGAAACTCTGAGCAGGAATCATAGAGAAGCCTTGAGGGAAGTGAAGGATGTGAAAGATGCAATAATAGAAGTGAAGGCATCAATACAACCTATAAACAGTAGATTAGACCACATGGAAAATAGAATGTCACTCTTAGAAGATGACCATTTAAAAAATGAATCTATTGTACATAATCTAGGGAAAAAAATCGACAGTATGAATTGGACATTGATGAGATCTGGACCAACTTTAAAAGACCTAACCTAAGAATAATAGGCATAGAAGAGGGATTAGAAGTGAAAACTAATGGAATAAATAACCTGTTCAAAGAAGTAATATCAGAGAATTTTCCAAACATAGAGGGAGAAGTTGACATGCAGACACAGGAAACATATAGAACTACCTTTAGACAAGACCAAATAAGAGGTTCACCACTCCACATAATAATCAAGCTGACTAATGTAGAGGCTAAGGAGAGAATTCTAAAGGCAACAAAAGTAAAAGGCCAAGTGACATTTAGAGGCAAGCCAATTAGAATCGCTTCAGACCTCCCAAGCCAAGTCATTAAAGGCAGGGGGCTGGTGTAACATATTACAAACTCTGAAAGAAAATAACTTGCAGCCAAGATTCTCCTACCCAGCAAAACTATCTCTCAAAATTGACAGGGATATAAAAACCTTCCATGATAAACAGAAACTGAAAGAATTTATGTCCTCCAAACCAGCACTAGAGAAAATACTCAAAGAGATTAACTACAAAGAAGAACTAACAAGTAAATGTCAGAACCAGACAAACAATAATTTTTAGGAAGCAAACAACTAAGCAAAGAAGAAGAAACACCACCACAAACAGTAGTCAAAACTCAAAATGTTAGGAATTAAACATCATCTCTCAATAATCACACTGAATATAAATGGCATCAACTCCCCAGTAAAAACGCACAAGGCACCAAAATGGATCAAAACCCAGAATCCATCTATATGCTGCCTGCAAGAAACACACCTACAAGTAAAGATTTCCGCAAACTAAAGGTGAAGGGCTGGAGTAAGGTAATCGATGCCAATGGAACTTGAAGATAAGCAGGAGTAGCAACCATGATATCGTATAAATTAGACTTCAAGCCTAAGCTTATCAAAAGAGACAAAGCAGGTCATTTTTTACTAGTAAAAGGAACAACCCAGCAAGAGGAAATAACAATTATCAACACCTATGCCCCAACATAGGTGCAGCCACTTTCATAAAACAAACTCTGCATGATATAAAGTCATATATAGATCCCAATACACTAATACTGGGAGACTTTAGTACTCCTCTCACATCACTAGACCGATCTTCTAAAAAAAAGGTCAGTAAAGATGCTTCGGACCTAAATAATACCATAAAACAAATGGACCTGTTAGACATGTACAGAATATTTCACCCAACTACAGCTGAATTCACATTTTTCTCAGCAGCGCATGGAACTTTCTCCAAAATAGACCACATTCCGGGCCACAAAGAGAGCACTGGAAAATTCAAAAAATGTAACATAATTCCGTGCATCTTTTCAGACCACAATGGAGTGAAACTAGAAATAAACTCTAAAAAGCCCCAGAGTAGCCATGTAAACACACGGAGGCTGAGCACCACACTGCTGAACAAGGATTGGGTCATAGAAGAAGTAAGGAGAGAAATTAAAGAAAAAATCATAGAAACCAACAAAAACAGAGACACAGAATATCAAAACTTCTGGGACATATTGAAGGCAGTACTAAGTGGAAAATTTATAGAATGGAATGCTCACATAAGAAGGGACAACCACCAAATAAATAACCTAATGACACAGCTCAAAGCCCTTGAAAAACAAGAAGAGTCTAATGCCAAAGCCAGTAGAAGACAGGAAATCATGAAAATCAGAGCAGAAATTAATGAAATAGAGAATAAAAAAAGCAATACAGAAAATCAACAAAACCAAAAGCTAGTTTCTTGAAAAAATAAACAAGATTGATAAACCACTGGCCAACCTAACAAAAAGAAAGAGAGAATCAACCCAAATTACCAAAATAAGAGATGAAAAAGCTGATATTACCACCAACAATGTGGAAATACAGAGGATCATCAGAAACTATTTGAAAAACTATACTCCAACAAAATGGAAAATCTAGAAGAAATTGACAATTTTCTAGATACATGTAACCTTCCTAAATTGAGTCAACAAGATATAGAAACTTAAATCAACCAATAACAATCAAATAAATAGAAACAGCAATGAAGAGTTTACCATCTTTCAGTTTCTGTTTACCATCTTTCAGTTTCTTGCCCCTCACTTACATTATCTTGCATGGACATTTTTACCAAATGCCCCCCAAAAGACTCATTATCCATATATGAAAACCCTCATTTTATTATTAAAATAAGAAACATAGATTCAACTCCAATACCACATAGAACATGACTCCAATATAATTCACATTTCTCTTTCTTGTGATATATTTCATAAATGCCTTTCCAAATTACTTTTTTTCCAGTTGCTTTAGCTAATTTTATTGTCACAACAAATGTTTCTTACCTTCATATAAGCTCTTAAAACAAATTCCAATGATTCATTGTTATCTGCTCAAAATAATGTTACCCATCACCACCAGTATCCCTCTTTTGTTGTAACTGTTTTCACAGATGGCTCTGGTAAGTTCATAAAAGTGGAAATTACATAGTTTACAATCAGTGAAATTCCTTAACTTCCAAAAAAAAAATTGTTCCTCAAATCAAAAAACAAAACAGGCTGCATCCATTACTTACAACAATTCCCTAATCAGTCATTAGGTATAATGACTGACTCTAAATATGTGGCACATATTTTACAAACTATCAAAGCAGCCCTAATTAAACAAATCTGTGATTCTTAATTAATGTAATTGTTTCTTATCCTACAAAACACTTTACAAAAAGGATTTCACCCTATTTTATTACTCATGTACATTCCCAAACCTATCTTTCTGATCCTATTGATATAGATAATGAAGGGGCAAACTTCCAGGTAGAGTTTAACCTCACCCTTCAGGCATCAATTCAATCACATGGGTTTTTCATCAAACTGTATTAGGTATTATTAAACAATTTCAAATTACTCAAATACAGACAAAAGTCTGTGCTTGGTTACCAAAACTATACTGGAAACTGTCTTTCAGAGGCCTTAAGCATAATCAGATAGGGAAAACAGATGTCACTCACTTTCCTCAAGTCAGTAAATTATACTTTGTTCATGTCTCCATTGACACTTTCTCAGGACTAATTCATGCCACTCCACTAAGGGAAAATAAACGGCTATACTATGGATGTTCCAAACAGATTAAAAATGGATAATGGCTCTTACTATACTTCTAAGACATTGTCTCTATTTTTACAACAATAAGAAATGTTGCATCCCACGCAATATGGGGTAGACCAAGTGGACCAGCTGCCTTTGCCTGCCGGGGCCGAGCGAGAAGGAGAGTGTCAACGGCCGGGCTCACCACCCTGGGGAGTCGAGATAACCCTCCAAAAACCACACCGAGACCAGAGTCTAGTCAGCTACCAGGCACTGCAGGATCTCAGCTTTCTTCGAGCAAACAATAGTATATATGGGAAGGTCACATAAGGAGGTGAAGCTGGGGCAGGAGCCAATGGGAGCAGATCTCATCACTGGTTGCTGTGGGGGAGGGAGGTAGGCCGTTTCTTGACCCACCCACTGGTTTTCCTAGGGCAGAGGGGTCATATTTGACCAAAAAAGGTCAGAGCCTGTGGGTGCCGTATGCCACGTGACATGGGCGGTCCCTACAAATAAATACACCATAAAACAAATATTTCCTATAATCCTACAAAACAAGCTATTGTAAAAAATCAATCTCTTGAGACTATGGTTAAAAAGCAAAAAAGGGATAGTCAAGGGTGGTCTCCAAAAAATGTTATAAACAATGTTCCACATACTTTTAATATTTTGGTTTATGGCACACACCCTATCTATAAACATTTTCAAAAAAATAATTTCAAGAACTTTTTCCTAAAGTCTTTTACAAAGAAGCGCATGGTAAAGAAAAATGGCAAGGTCCTGCTTCCCTGCTAACCTGAGGAGGAGAATATGTTTGTGTCTCCACAGAAACTGGACCACTTTGGCTGCCTGCAAAATGAGCCAAGCAGCTGACCAAACTGGTTCCTCATATGAGTACTTATGTAGGGCACCATGGCACACACCCGTAATCCCAGTGCTAGGAAGGCTGAAACAGGATGACACAAGTTTGAGGACATCCTCCAAAAATACTGAGACTCACCTCAACCTAGCAAGACCATGTATCCAAATAAAAAATAAAATTGGGATGAGGGTATAGCTTGGAGGTAGAATGTCCCTGGGTTCAATCCCCAGTTACACACACACACACACACACACACACACACACACACACACACACACAATAGAAGCAATGCTGATCTCTGGACACTGAAAGTGCCACTCTTCAACATATGTGTCACCATGCTAACAAGATCAATAGTAATTTGAGGAGGCATAAATCTGGTCAGACAGCTTTCTAGGGAAACTCTCAACAACAAGGGAGCTTCCTACATGCCATAAAAGTTATTTATAGTCTCTTTTTCTGTTATCACATCCAATAATGAATGATAACAAAAGACATTATTTTTTCATTTTGTTCTCCTTTTTAGCCCAGAAATAAGTCAATATGCTTATTGGACACATGTTTCTAATCCTCCCTTGTTTAAGACTATGACATGGTGGATATGAACACTTCCACTTCTATTAATGATCCTTTAGGGTCAAGAGGAGCTTGATTCCCTCCACAAAACTCTTTAAAATAAAATAAGAAATGAATACCACTTAATTAAAGTTGTTTACTGAACCATTGTTCTTTTGCTTGTATAACATCCCTTCCTCTTGCACCAAGGTTGTACCTCTGGAATACCTGTATTATCAAAAACTATCATCTGACCCTGTTAATCTAACCTATATCTCAGGAATCACTATAAATATTACTTCAGTTTATTCTCATTGTGATCCATTGAGTATTCCTCCATGCAAAATGAAGATTTCTTGGGAATCTAAACAAAAAAGTATCAGTTGGACACACTGTTGTAGTACCCATTCTAGGCATATCTTTCCTAATCAAAGTTATATACAAAATTAGGGACCTCATGAGCATTTAGCCAGTAACCATAATCAGCTTTTTTTTAAACGTTAGAACAAGTATGATTTCATGGAGTGAAGGGAGATTTTCAGGGTCAATCCTCAAATCAATAAAACCAGACATATAGGCCCTTGGTATAACAAGATTTGGAGTCTTGTAATTTCATGGTTTCCTAGAAATGCCTCCCATGGAAATTATTCCCATTCTGCAAATTACATCATTATCATCACAACTATATCAGTAACTCTGTTACAATGTGTGTTTCTCACCTTTATGTATTAATCTTAAGATTCAATTACATTCTAAATAATACTAATAATACTCGGGCTTTAAACATTACCCAGGGATACTTGTCCTCTTAGCTTGGTGCAAGAATTAAAAAATCAAATAATTTTCATACAAAGCAAACTCAATCTAATGTGTTCAAGAACCTAAGGGAATCCCTTCACTGCATATACTATCCAACATGGATTCCTGGACTTTACCTATGTATTTGAGGACTCTTAGAATTTGTTCTATTCATTCATTTTTTGGCAATTAAGAGGCTCTGGGGAAATTCAACATCAACACAAGACATCAGAAAAAAATTGTGGCCTTCAGTAAACTTTATCATCTCCAAAACAAAAATGCAGGAAACTGTTCTAAGTCTAAAAAGTAATGGTTAAAGGATTTACGAGCTTCTTGCTTGTTTTGGCAGAAGGCTGTGACCTTGCTGCTCACACAAGCCAAGTCAGTGTTCAGTCTTCTCAGTCCAGATGGACAAAAGCTCTTCCTTAGGGGTCTCTGTAACAGTATGGGATGTCTCCATGGTCTCCACGGATTCTTGTTCTTAGCTAGTTCTAGGAAAAAAAAAAAACAACAAACAGCCAGAACTGCACCATTGCAAGCTTAAGCAAAGTTTTATTATTACAGGTCAAAAAATTGGACAGTGCAATTAAAGCACTACATCAGAGGTAATGCAGTGGAGTGCCTTGAAAGTAAGACACTGAGTTCTCTGAACACATATTTTTTTTTTAAGAATTCATTATCTTTTTCCTCCCACTCTGCTTAGCCAATAGGTTTCTTTTTCTACCAAAAACTGTAACAGGCCCTTTAGTTATCTCTGCTATGTAAGCCTTTTTTGTTAGCCTCTTTGTTCATCTTCACAGGAACAGAGAGGGCTGACATCACTGATTAAAATGTGTTATTTGGTAAGCATGATAAGGGAGCTTCATGGTAGAAGCCGAAATTGTTTTTTATTTTACTCTTAAAGTTTTCAGTATGCAGAATTGTCCCATGTTCTTTGTAAGAATATCCCTATCCATTAGAAGTTACTTGTCATGTTAAAAACTTGTTTTATAATGAAGAAGAGGAATGCATAGGAATATAGTCTTTTAAAGTATGTAGGTCTAGGACTTATAATTATTTTGTGTTATTAGTAATTGATATTGAGTTAATATAGCTTGTTTTTTCATCTTGTAAGTTTAGTCTAAACTCTTGTGAGAGTCTATATAATTCTTTTCTAAGTGTAGGTGTCTGTGTTCTTAACAATGTGTTGCTGGGCTAACAGCCAACTTTTAGCAGACCAAGGTCAATGTTGACTGCAGCTCTTGACTGACAGTTTAGAGATGGAGAAAAAAAATTGTTATGCCTATGTATGAAAGCTTGTTCTTAATAGCAATTAATACTGCCCTTATTATTAATCAATACAAGCTCAATCCCCATCAATTCATGCTCTTTTTATTAACTTGCATACACCTGTAGCAAAGGAACAGGCACTACCAAATCAATCTGGCTACTTCTGTGCCGAGAGGGAATGGAGTTGGGCCCCAACTTTAGGGTGCATGCAAGCAGCTTGTCTTTGGAGAATTAGGTGGGTAGATGTCTTGAGTCACCATGACCATTCAAGAAGCACTGGCAGATGCTCATCTTGGGTTTTACTTGAGCATCATTTTAAGTCTGATAGCTTTAAACCTGTTGGAATAAAAAAAAATGACTCCAAGATTTTGCAATCATAGTCCAAACATGAGTTTAAGAAAAATGACAACCCATACCTTTGTTACATATTGGCATATTCCTTTTATAAACTTCATTCTTTAAAAACATTGTGTTCATAGTCAAAACTTCTCATATTATGTATCTTCCTGCGTATCTCTCCCTCATCTTTATATACTGTTTTCTTTCTTTTTATTTTTTTTCCTTGACTTCACAATTTGAAACAATTTTATAAACTCTTTAGCAAAGTAACAAACAAACTATAATCATCTATTCAAGTTTTATAGTGGCCTGGACTGTAAGAGTTATAACTTTTTTTTCATACCCAGAATAGGAATGTTATAAGGGCTGACACATTTTATTAAGAAATCTAGGTTTAACAAATGATCTACAATGAACAACAATCCCTCCTTTACCTAAGTTGTGAGGGGGTATTATTTTGTTGAGGAAAGGTGGATGAGTATTTTCATTTAATGAGGACAGGCTTGGTGGAAAGGGCTCATCCCATAGTTTTGCCATCTGTCCAACATCTGGGTGGCTCTGAGGGGAAAATTATTCTCACATTCACTTTTGACATTACATCTCTCCCTAACAATATGCCTCTTATCTCTGGTATTACTAAGAAGGAATGAAAGAAGTGGACGTCATCCCAGGAGCAGGCTAGGTTTTTTGTTAAAGAAAAGTATTCTAGAGGACTAGCCCAGGAGGGAAACTAAGAGAACATCTCATTGCAGGTGCTGTAAATTTGAATCATAACTGCCATAAAGCAATTTCTTGATGGAAGAAAAAAGTATATCAAAAAAGAGAACAAAGTATCGAAAATTGAAATGCAGTTGAATGAAACCAGGAAAGCAGACCAGGCAGAGCAAAATAGCCTGTGGGCCTGGCAGCAGGGCTTGCCACTGTGTGGTGGCCGCCATTGAGCCAGCTGCTTGGAGCAGAGTCTACTATGATTGAGGTATCTAAAGACTTCTTGCATATGCAGCAAGTTGAAATGGAGTAATCGACTATAGAACTCCACACCCTAATCAGATAGAATATCCCCACAAAACCAACAGAAACCAGAATGCCTAGGATGACCAGCTTAAGCTTTCAGCAGTGACATCCCAGCTCAGTTCTCCCTCCAGAGCAGGAGTAGCAACTATGATATCAGATAAATTAGACTTCAAGTCTAAGCTTATTGGAAGAGAAAAAGCAGGTCATTTTTTACTACTAAAAAATAATCCAGCAAGAGGAAATAATAACTGTCATCGTTTAAGTCCCCAAAATAGGTGCAGCCACTTTCATAATATAAAAAATTCATGAAATAAAGTCACACATAGATCCCAATACAATACTGGGAGACTTCAAAACTCCCGTCACATCACTAGACCAATCTTCTAAACAAAAGGTCAGTAAAGACACTTCAAACCTAAAGAACACTGTAAACCAAATGGACCTATTAGAAACATACAGAATATTTCATCAACTACCATTGAATTCACATTTTTCTCACCTGCCCATGGAATCATCTCAAAAATAGACCACATTCTGGGCCACAAAGCAATCACTGGCAAATTTTAAAAAAATGTAACATATTCCCTGCATCTTTTCTGACCACAATGGAATGGTGCTAGAAATCAATTCTAAGAAGACCCAGAGTAAACATGTAAAAACATGGAGACTGAACACCACACTGCTGAATGAGAAATGGGTCATAGAAGAAGGAAGGGGAGAAATCAAAAGTTTCTAGAAACCAATGAAAGCAGAGACACAACATATCAAAACCATTAGGATACCTTGAAGGCAGTACTAAGTGGAAAATTTACAACATTGAGTGCCCACATAGAATAACAGAAAATCATCAAGTAAATAACCTAATGACACAGCTCAGAGCCTTTGAAAAACAAGAACAGTCTAAGCCCAGAGCCAGTAGAAGACAGGAAATTATTAAAATCAGAACAGAAATTAATGAAGTAGAGAATAAAAAACTACAGAAAATCAACAAAATCAGAAGCTTATTTCTTGAAAAAATAAACAATATAGATATACCATTAGCCAACCTAACCAAAAGAAAGAGAGAATTAACCCAAATTACCAAAACAAGCAATGAAAAAGGTGATGTTACCATGAACAGTGTGGAAATACAGAGAATCATCAGAAACTACTTTGCCAACCTATATTCCAACAAAATGGAAAATCTAGAAGAAATTGACAAATTTTTAGGCATATATAACCTTCCTAAACTGAGTCAAGAAGATATAGAAAACTTAAACTGACCAATAACAATCAAAGAGATAGAAACAACAATAGTTTGCCATCATACAAAAGCCCAGGGCCAGATGGTTTTCCAAGCTAATCCCAATCCTCCTCAAACCCTCCCTTGAAATAGAAAGAAACTAAACTCTTCTGAACACATTCTATGAAGCCAACATCACATTAATACCAGAGCCAAATAAAGACAGCTCAAGAAAAGAAAACTATTGGCCCATATTGCTGATGAACTTAGATGCAAAACTGCTAAACAAAATACTAGCAATGCATATTAAAAAACACATCAAGAAAATTATACATCATGACCAAGTCACCTTCATCCCAGGGATGCAAGACTGGTTCAACATACAGAAAACAATCCATGTAATTCACCACATAAACAGAATAAAAGACAACAATCACATGGGCATTTTGATAGGTGCAGAAAAAGCATTTGATAAAAATTCAACACCCATTCATGCTAAAAGCACTAGAGTGAATCAAAATAGAAGAAACATGCCTCAATATCATAAAAGCAATAAACAATAGGCCCACAGCCAACATCATATTAAATGAGGAAAAATTGCAAGAGTTTCCACTAAAAACAGGAAGAAGACAAGTATGCCCATTATCACCACATGTGTTCAATATAGTACTTGAGACTCTAGTAAGAGCAATAACACAAGTGAAGGAAATCAAAGGTGTAAAAATAAGAAAAGGAGAACTAAAACTCCCTTTTTGGAGATGACATAATACTATACTTAGAAGACCCAAAAACTCAACAAAAAAGTTTATAGAACTGATTAACAAATTCACCAAAGCTTCTCATACAACATCAATCTTAAAAAACCAGAAACTTTCCTGTATGTCAACCATAAATCCACTGAAAAAGGAAACCAGAAAACAATTATACTCATATTAGCACCCTGAAAAATAAAATACTTAGGAATACATCTAACCAAGGAATAGAGACTTCTATAAGGAAAACTATAAAAAATTGAAAAAATAATTCAAAGAAGAACTTAGAAAATAAAGAGATCTTCTATGCTCTTGGATAGGCAGAATAAATAATTAAAAAATGATGATTCTCCAAAAAGTGATCTATAGATTCAATGCAATACCCATTAATTTACCAAGGTCACTCCTAACAGACATAGAAAAATCAGTCCTTAAATTCATTTGGAACAAAAAACGCCCAAATTAGCCAAAGTAGTTCTTTGCAACAAGATCCAAATATGATGTAATAAAAATTAGACTTCAAGTCTAACCTTATCAGAAGAGACAAAGCAGGTCATTTTTTACTGGTAAAATGACCAATTCAGCAAGAGGAAATACAATAGTCAACATTTATGCCCCCAAATAGGTGCAGCCACTTTCATAGAACAAACTCTTTGTGATAAAAAGTCACACATAGATTCCAATACAATAATACTGGGAGACTTCAACACTCCTCTCACATCACTAGATCGATCTTTGAGACAACAGGTGGGTAAGATGCCTCAGATGTAAAGAATACCATAGACCAAACAGATCTATTAAACACATACAAAATATTTCACTCAACTACAGCTGAATTCATATTTTCGTAAGCTGCCCATAGTACCTTATCCAAAGCATAACACATTCTGGGAAACAAAGTGATCACTGGCAAATTAAAATAAATGTAACATAATTCCCTATGTCTTTTCAGACCACAATAGAATGAAACTAGACATCAATAAAATATTACCTAGAGAAACAATTTAAACACATGAATACTGAACACCACACTGTTAAATGAGGAATGGGTCATAAAAGACATAAGGGGAGAAATTTTAAAAATTCCTAAAACCCAACAAAAACAGAGACACAAATCATAACCATTGGGATACCTTGAATGTAGTACTAAGAGAAAAATTTATAGCACTGAGTACCCACATACAAGAACAGAAAATCACCAAATAAATCACGTAATGAAACAGCTCAAAGCCCTTGAAAAACAAGAACAGCATAACCCCAGAGCCAGTAGAAGACAGGAAATTATTGAACTCAGGGCAGAAATTAATGAAGTAGAGAATGAATAAAGAGAACAGAAAATTAACAACACCCAAAGTTGGTTTCTTCAAAAAATAAACAAGATAGATAAATCATTAGCCATCCTAACAACAACAACAAAAAATGATGTGGAAATCTAGACAATCATCAGCAACTACTATAAAAAAAACTCCAACAAAATGGAAAATTTGGAAAAAATTGACAAATTTCTAGACACATATAACCTTCCTAACCTGAGTCAAGAATATATAGAAAACTTAAATTGACCAATAGCAAAGAGATAGAAGCAGCAATAAAGAATTTACCATCAAACAAAAGACCAGGACCAGATGGTTTTCCAAGTGAATTTTATAAAACCTTTAGAGAAGAGCTGATTTCAATACTGTTCAATCTAATCCATGAAATAGAAATAAATGGGTCTTTCCTAAACACATTCTTTTTTTTTTTTTTTTTTTTTTTGCGGTACTGGGGGTTGAACTCCAGGGCATTCTACCTCCGAGCTATATCCCCAGCCCTATTTTTTATTCCTTATTTTGAAACCGGGTCTCACTAAGTTGCGGAGTGCCTCACTTAGGTAGCTGAGGCTGGCCGCGAACCCGGATCCTCTGGTCTCAGCCTCCCGAATGCTGGGATTACAAGCATGCGCCACCACGCCCGGCTTCCTAAACACATTCTATGAAGCCTAATTCATATTAATACCAAAGCCAAATAAACACAGCTCAAGAAAAGAAAATGATAGGCCTACATCAATGATGAACTTAGACTCAAAACCACTAAACAAAATACTAGCAAAGCACATTTAAAACCAGATTAAGAAAATTATACACCATGAGCAAGTCGGGTTCATCCCAGGAATGTAAGCCTGGTTCAACATATGGAAAACAATGCATGTAATTCACCACATAAACAGAATCAAAGACAAAAATCACATGACCATTTCAATAGACTCTGAAAAAGCAGTTGGTAAAATTGAACACCCATTCATGCTAAAAGCACTGCAGATAATATGAATAGAAGGAACATATCTCAACATCATAAAGGCAATGTACAATAGGCCCACAAGCAATATCAAATTAAATAGGGAAAAACTGTGAGAGCTCCCCTCAAAATAGAAACAATACAAGGATGTTCATTATCACAACTTCTGTTCAATATAGTGCTTGGGACTCTAGCCAGAGCAATAAGACAAGAGAAAGAAACCAAAGGTCTACAAATAGGAAAAGATGAACTAAAACTATTCCTTTCTGCAGATGATATGATACTAAGACCCAACAAAGTCAACCAAAAAACGTATCAAATTCAGCAAAGTATCTGGATACAAAATCAATCTTAAAAAATCAGAAGCTGTCCTGTATGCCAACCATAAATCCACTGAAAAAGAAATCCTGAAAACAATTCCACTCACAATAGCACCCCCAAAATTAAAATACTTAGGAATAACCCTAAACAAGGAGGAAAAAGATCTCTATAAGGGATAGTATAAATAGTTGAAAAGTTAAATTGAAGAATTCCTTTGAAGATGACAAGATCTTCCATGCTCTTGGATAGACAGAATAAATATCAAAAAAGTGATCTATATATTCAATGTGATACCCATTAAGTTACCAAGGTCACTCCTCACAGACATAGAAATATCAGTCCTTAAACTCATTTAAAAAAACAAAGCCCAAAATAGCCAGGGTAGTTCTTAGCAATAAGAACCATGCAGGAGGTATCACAATACCTGACTTCAAACTATACTACAATGCCACAGTAATAAAAACAGTATGGTATTGGCACAAAAACAGACACATAGAACATGGAGCAGAATAGAAGACTCAGAAACAAACTCACACAAATGGAAATGAACCTACCATATGATCCAGCAATACCACTTCTGGATATCTATCCAAAAGAATGGAAACCAAACTATCAGACCGACACATTTGTATCTATGTTTATAGCTGCACACTTCACAATTGCCAAACTATGGAACAAGCCAAGATGTCCATCAACAGATGAATGGATTACAAAACTCTTGGATATGTACACAATGGAAGTTTACTCCGGAATAAAGAACTAAATCACGTCATTTGCAGGAAAATGGATGGAACTGGGAAATATTATGTAAAGTGAGGCTAGTCATGCACAAAAATAAAAAATTTGTATGCTCTCTCTAAAATAAAAAAGCTAGACAGAAAGTGATTAATAAGATGAATTCTAGATGAAGAAAGAGAAATACTAGATGAGCAAAGAGGTGACTTAACTGAAGGTGATGGAGGAGGGAAGAAGGAAACATGCACATGATGTACTTTAACAAACATAACAATGTCAATCACTAAACTGAACTTGAGAGGGAGGAAAGGAGAGGATGGGGTGGGAATTGGGGAAGAGTTAAAAGAGAGATCTGTGCATGTATTGCTCTACCAGCTTGTACCCAACAAAGATATATGATTACAGTGTACCAATAAAAATTTTAAAATAGTATTCTAAGGGCTGGTCCAAAATGTCAGGAACTGTAACTTTATGAGATGATCTTGGACTGGGGTTGGGGGTCAGGAGAATTTGTGGAAAGTGAAAAACCCAGCATCCATGTCCACCAAGAACCAGATAGTCTGTGATGCCCATCATTAGGGTTATATAAGTTTTCTCAGTCTTAAGCCAGGTGGTGGGAGCCTAGAGAGGTGGCCTTGGGGCCTGTCACTGATGAAGTGGAACCAGGGACCCCAGACTCCTCTGGATCTGGGGACACATGGACTTCCAGTAGTCCCCTTTGCATTGTGGGAAGGGCTTTGGAGAGCACTTATAGCCTCCTGGTCAAGAGCAATCATGTTTGAAATGAGCCAACTTTCCACACTTGAAGTAGACCTGAGCCTGGATTCCCATGGAGTTGGCATTTAGACATATGGGAGCCAGGATCTCCCCATACCATTTTCCTTTTGTTTTTCACCCTCCAAGTCTTTATTATTATAATAATCGTGATTTCCTTGAGTCTTTTTAGGAAGGTCATTGGGGATTTATTTGGGCCTTGATGCAGGGCTGTCTCCTGTCCAAAATTGAAGGATTTACTTTAGTCTTTTTGTCCTTTTAATATACAGTGTAAATAACAATTGTTGCCTACCTCTTGGGCTCCCTGATAAACTCACTCCTTTTTTAAGGATGTTAGAGTTTCATCTAGAAGCACTTGTATGTTACTATAAGTGAGGTCATATGAGGATGTCAGCAGCTCCAAGTCTGTATACATTGGTCAGGGTTGCAGGAAAAGATGCCAAGATCTTTTGTGTGTATGTGTGTGGGGGGGGTATCTTTTTTTTATCTGCTTAAAGTTAACTATTGAAATGGTTTATGAGTTTTAATTTTTCAATATCTGGATAAGTCCAGGTAGTATCAAAGATAAAAGAACAGTTAAAAATAAGCCACTTCATGTCACTTGAACTTCTTTTCACTAAATAGAACTAACTGCAAGATGGCATTATTCGTCAGGATTATTTTTGTCCCCCTGCAAGTACTGTGGCCATGATTGAGTGCAGAAAGAAATGAGAGCTTTCTTCCTTAAGATTTTGGGGTCGAGTTTCCCCCAATTTTGGAGAACACATGCAAGGAGAGATTCAGCTTCTGCTTTGGATTTCTGGGGTCCCTTTTAAGAGACAGAGAGTGTGATTGGATTGTGCTTAGAAGGTTGCCCTCCTTTTTTGCACCCTGTGAATAAACTAAAAACCCAGTCAGGGGCATCTGGCTAGGTGCCTTTGTGTGGTCTTGGTGAGAGTGGCCTCACTGTTCACTGGGGAGGGTCTCTACAGGCCTGAGGCTTTGCCACTCTTTCCCCTGACTCATCCCTCCTGGTCAGTTGCCACTCCTCTCCCTATTTGTATGATGTCCCATGTAGCCTTGTTTGTACCCTAGATATTTTGATATCTCCAATTAAGAAAATGCCAATTTCCAAAGCACTCTCATTAGTCATGGATGGATGTTGGCTACAAGGTCCTCCCTGTTTTAATCTCTTCTTTTTTTGATTACTCTCATTTTTTCTGGCCGTGCCAAATACCCAGGGTCTAACTTGTATCCTTGCATAAAGAAGATGCTTATAATGCAATTAGAACATATAAATATAAACCTGGAAAGGTTATCACCATTCCGTTTTGTTCACATGCCATTAGCTTTGAATCTTTAAATCCCTCACATTCTTTTGGCACAACACATACAGCTATAGGATAGTGTCATTGTAAATATTTTTTTCTGGTGACCATTCCTTGTTTCTAAAATGATGACAGTAAGAGAATGAGACTTGAGATGTTTAACATATGCACCAACAGAATTATCCTTTCCTTTTAGAGAGATTAAAATTTTTCTAAAGATTGTCAATGAATCTTTCATTGATCTAGTCATTCTCTCTAAATTTTTAGGGTAGTTAGGTAAAAGAAATTAGACAGTTATTCCCATCAAAACAATGTATACAAAATTACATATTGGCCTGCCCCCACCAAACCTATGGCTAAAACATCACTCACTGACCTGAGTCCTGATTGTTACAGCATTACATATTGACCTGAACCCTGTGTTCCATGACCTTTTGTTGCCTTTTAGTGAACAACTCAAAAACAAAATTATTTTACAACATTGTTTTCCCATATACTGGCAATTTAGAAGCCAAAGAAAAAACTTTAAAAGCAATGAACATTGTACCTGGAACCTCTTACAGAAACACAATCTCAATTGATTTTTTACCTAAGGGAAAAAAGGCAGGTGGTAATGATTTTAAGGATATTTTTACTTGAATCTCATGAATATATATTATATTTACTCATTTGTTAAGATTTACGTAAGTCACATGAACTCAGAGGCAATTGATCTGATTTTTTAAAAATTTATTTTATGAGAGCTCATTCAAAATGCCACTTTGTGGTACCATGTAAACAGACACATTACATTTATAACATAACATAAAACATCAACAGGTAGTACACAGGAGATTTTATATATATATATATATATATATATATATATATATATATATGTATCCCACATACATATTTTGCCCAGAGGGAAGCTCAGTATTATACAAATATTACATAAATCTTTCTTCTTGTACAGTTGATAATGCTCAGTTAGCCGACCATGGGTAACATTTAATCAAATTTATTCAGGAGACCACTTTGTCCCCCTATGGCATGCAAACAACCCAGTCACCACTGTTTATGTCCTCTTTCCTGGGATACCAAACATCTAATTAACCTTGGACAGCTGCTGAGTAAAACTAGGAAGGGGGAAGAAAAAAAAAAGTCCCACATGATGGGAACCTAGAAAGCCTTTAGTTAGATAAAACAAAACAAAACAACAACAACAAAAAAAAATCAGAACAAAAAATATGTGAGTACAGACCCAGGTAAAAATCCATGAGCTCAGGGGAAAAAAGAGAAACCTTAGTTCCAACAGTAAAAATAACCTATATTTTGCTGTAAATTTTTCCTGTCTTTCATCATTTGGCCTCCAGGAGACTGTTGTATGGCTTAGATGGGGTTAAAAGTCCAAAGTTGACAAGTGATCTGAAATGGACACCTAGGGGCGTTCTTCTCTCCCTTTGCACAGATTGCCCCTGGGTGCATACAGGGGCTTTTCTTCTTAGGGGAAGGGAGGCCCAGGACCCAGGAAACAAGGGACCCTGTGGCTCCCATTGCTGAGCAAATTTAGCCATAGTCAGTACATTAAGTCATTATTTTTAAAATCCAGAAAAGAATCAATATTGCAATTTAAACATCAAATAGGGACAGACAATATAATCCCAATCGGGTGACCTGGAAAAATATTTGTTACCTTTTAGTGATGTCTCATATTTTTATTTTACCAACAATTTTAAACTTATTTGTTAAAGGCTTAAGTTACATGAACCAAAAGGTGGTCAGACAAAGAAAAAAATTATTTTCTTTTGACAATACTCATATAAAAGTCAAAATCAGATTCACTTTTTTTTTTTTAAATATCAAGACAAATATAGGAGAAAAAAAATGGACATACTTTAGTTAAGCCAAATCCTGAAAGTGCCTTTCCCATTGACAGCAACTGCTTTAGGTAGACCAACATAAACAAGACAACTTCACAGAAACACTTTAGAGCTCAAATTATAATTAAAAGCTTAGAAAGTCAGATGATTGTCCAGTAAAAATGTATCAAGTGTCAAAGTTCGTGTTCAAAAGCAACATTTTTATATTTCTTACATAGTTTATACAAAAGAATGGGAGAGGAGTAGGAAGAGAAAGAAAAACAATAGAGACCATTGAGTTCCTGCACAGCATTTGGACTGTGTTTATCCTGTTTGGTTTGATGCAAGTAAAGGACAAGAATTTCACACTCACATATAGAAACAGGGAGAAAAAGATTAAAAAAAAAAACATTTTAGTAGACTTATCAAGGTTGATGCTGCTGCAAACTCCATGGTGGGTACCACAGCCTCAACTGAGAACGATGTCCAATTTTAATTGGGTTGGGACTGTCCAGTATAGACAGAGAAAGTAATTGACCACACAGGAGATAGACAATATGAACTACAAAGAAGAGAGACTATAAAATCAACAAAAACAAAAGAAAACCACAAAATTTTCCTCATAAAATAATCCAGGGTACAAATTAGCCAAACTAACCAGAAGAGTAGGAAAAAGTCTTGTCCTACCTCCAGGATTGAAAAGTACTGCCTAATAGGAGGGTCTCCAGATGAAAAGGAGAGATCCTCGATAAGCAAAGAAGTTGATTTAATTGTAGTGGATGCATGGGGCAGAGGGACACCCTAAGGCACATGATGTACTTACACAATCATATCAAGGTCACTCACTGAAGTGAACCTGAGGGGGAGGGAGGGGGAGGGAACGGGGTGGGAATTGGGAAAGGGGTCAAATGAGAATTGTGTGCAAATATGTTGGTAACAACTTGTACTTAACAAAGATGTATGCTATATTGCATGAATTACAACAATTAAAAAAAAAAAAAAAGAAAAAAAAGAAAAGTACTGCCTAGTCCAGCCTCCCTCTACTCCTGCCAAAAGAGTTGACTCACTAGACCAGATGCCTCCAGAGGACTTTTCCTGATTCCCTCCTCACAGATTGGTCATTTGTTGGGGAGTGCTTCTGACTACACAGAAGGAGCCCTGCTGGGGTTGAGGGACTTCTCTCAGCAGCCATCCTGTGAGTCAGCACTTTCCTGAAGGGGAACGCAGGAAGTCCTGTTCCAAGGTCTTGGATCCCTGTCAAATCTCTTGCTGGAGCCTCCAAATATTGTATCCCACCTCAAGAAAGGGACTCAACATCATCAATTAAGAGGTAAATGAACTTATTAGGTGAGGCTACTGCAACTCCACTCAGCACCTTGAGTAGAGAGCAGCAGGTGGTTTGGGGGAATAATTTTACAAGCAAATGTGAATTGCAGAAGTAGAATTTTGCTGTTAGCTAACATGTAGAAATATTATATAATTTGACATTTTAAAATACTGCAATTATGTCAACTGTTTAGGAACTGACTAAGCAACTAAGTTTTATCTAACTCCTAGTAACCTGTTAACCCATTACTTGAAAATTCTGAGTTTTGCTCTTAGCAGTCCATACCAAGGACAAACATTATTTGCCAGGCTAGATGACAGGTATTTTAGTACATGCAGGCCCAGCAACAAGACAAGGGTATTATGCTGGTGTTTGGTGTTTGTTATGCTATTTTTTTTAATTTTTTTTTTTTTTTTTTGTGGTACTGGGGATGGAACACAGGGGCATTCTACCTCCGAGCTACACCCCAGCCCTAATTTTTATTCTTTATTTTGAAACAGAGTCTCGCTAATTTGCAGAGGGCCTCACAAAGTAGTTGAAGCTGGCTGAGAACCTGGATCCTCCTGTCTCAACCTCCCAAGTACTGGAATTACAAGTGAGCACCACAATGCCTGGCTTATGCTGGTGTTTATAACATGAAAGAAATAATGTCAAAAATTGTATTAGAATTCAAAGATAATTTACAGGAGTTCTTTTACATACATGTCTACTAAAATAAGTGTAGACTCATTTTGTGAAGGAAGTTATGCTATTAGACAATTTTATTTTCTCTGGACATAGATTTCTGCTGATTTTTTTTTCTTTTAGAATATTTGTCAACATTAAGAAATAGAAGACATTGTTTGGCTAACAAATGAATCACTAAAATGTTGGCTTTGGGCCTCATATTTTTTTACTATACCCTCTTTTCAAAATGAATCTGCTCTTATTTTACTAGATCTGCCTCAGGAACATTTTGTTTAAAATATTTTCACTGAAGGAAAAATAAAACAATGAAAAAAAGCGATAGTTAAAATAAACTTCCTATTAATTCATTTGTTACCGAAGCAATGTAGGCTAGTTTCTGGTGTCAAATCAATTAAATAATATTTGATTAACATTTTATGCTATCATCTCAGATATGGAACAACTATAAAAATTGAACTGAAAATCAAATCTGTCACTTATGGTTATTTAACCTGTGTAAATATTTGCAGAATTTAAAACTTGAGACTTGAATGGTTTTATGTTCTATTTCATACTATTGCTTTCTTGGGAGTTAAGACAATTGGGATGAGTGCTTTATCTAATTAAGTGGGATACATTGTGTTCTTTCACCATCACTCTGGTGTCATTGTTTAAAATATAGGATATCTTGCCAACTTCCTTAGTAGGAAATAATCCACACTCTACCATAAATGCATAACATTCATACTACATATTCCTTTCCTGTTCTTGTTTGTACATGCTGAACTTATACTGGTAATAAAAAAGTAACTTAATATCAGGGTAAGGCCATAGAATGTCACATGAAACACTTTTACTATAATGACATCATTGTGACTTGTAGTGGGAAAAGAGCTGTGCAAAGCAATAATTGTGTAGAGTCATACATGCATTTCTGTCCCATTTACTCAACCCAGTAGTATGATATAAAGGGAATATTTGTGTGTGTGTGTAGTACTGGGCATGGAAGCTAGGAGTATTCTACCTCCGAGTCACACCCTCAGCCCTATTTTTATTCTTTATTTTGAAGCAGGATATCATTAAGTTACAAACAGCCTTGCTAAGTAGCTGAGGCTTACCTCGAACCTGTGATGGTCCTGCCTCAGCCTCCAAAGTACTGGGATTACAAGCATGAGTCACCATGACTGGCTCATAAAGATATACTAAAATGAATGACTGCAACTCCATTGCAATACAGCTTCAATAATTTACAATAAAATTTAGATTTTCTATAATTTTATATACCATGAATATTCTTCATAATTATTTTGTATTGCTTATAAATGGAAAACCATTGTTAACTTACAGATTATAGAAAAACAGAAAATGGGCAGAATGCAGACCACATCTATAGATTACAAACCTCCTTGTCAGTACTAATATGAATAACTACATGAATAAATGAGTGAGAAAGGAAATGTTTCTATGGAGTAAAATACTGCTTCCATCACCATTCTCACCACAGCAAACTAAACCCATGGCATTTAAAAGAAGGGTATGTTTGCTTACCAACCTGGAAATTTCAGAGGTCATAGTTCATTTCTGAGCAAGCTTCCAAGCAGGAACTGGGCTATAGTCCCATGGCATAAAGGTGGGGAGCTGAGAGCAAAAGTGTGAAAGCTTGTACTTTCCTTGCTTGGTCATTGTCATATGTATATATTATTAACCTTCCTTGCTTCTGTTCTTCTTGTAAATGGTTTGTCTTAACCTGTTATGTTCTTCAATTCTCTGCACTACACTGACTAGCTGTTTATAACTCCTCAAAATGAGTTCATGTGGCAGGGGAGAGAGAAGCTCAAAGATATAGGGACTCGCCAAAGTGCTGAGTTAGTTGCTCACTCATTTCCAGATAAGAATGTCTGTGCCTTGGAAGGTCAAGAATTGTGAGCTTTACTGCACTCATGTTAGATATCAGCAAAAATCAGAATGCTGTACTTTGCCTTTCTTGACAAAGATCAACGGTATTTACTCATAGCTAGCAGTGTCTTGCTCCTGCTGACACTCCCAGACAATGTTTGAAAACAGGATGGGTAGTCTGTCAAAAATAAGTATATCCTCCAAATTGAAAAACAAACCTACGGACAAAGAAAAAAACAGAAAAAAATTGAATGTATTCTATCATAAAAAAACATCAGATGAACCCTAAATGGGAAACATTCCTGGCATGTGCCATTCAAAAATGACAAGGTATAGTAACACAAAGAAAGAAATGATTTTAGATTAAAGTAGACAAAAAAGATATTGTGATTTAATGTGAGGTATACAGCTGAAAATGATTCTGTCACAAAAAGCCTATAGTGTACATTGTTGTATAATTGAAAAAAATTAAATATATATCTGTGGTTTATATATTATTACTTGTATTAGTTAGCATTTTTATCATTGTGTCCAAAAAGAAAGATTTATTTGGTTTACAGTTTTAGAGATTCAGTCTTTGAATGTCCAGCTTCAAACCAGAAACAACTTGAAGACAGGGCCTTAGGGGCATGGCAGAGGAAAATCCACTCTCAGCTCACGGTGACATGGCAGGAAGAAAGATAGTGGATTTTGTCGGGGACAGATATTGTCCTTAAGACCATGCCACTAGTGGCCCAATTCTCCAGCCTTGCCCACCTCTGAACCTAGCTGCATCATTTAACTCATGAAGTTTGGGGTAAATTTTAAATCCAAACCATAACAAATACTGGGCACTTGAAAATATATGATCATAGGAGAAAAGGAATTAAAAGGAATCAAGAGAGAATATGAGATTGATGAGCTAGCATTAACCGAGCAATGATGTGAGTCATTGAAGCCCAAGAGGGAATCTGGAAAGAAGTGGGTCAAAAGCTTCTTTAGAGAAATACGCTGGATATGGTAGTGCATGCCTGCAATTCCAATACTTGAGAGGCTGATACAGGAAGACCACAGATTCAAGGCCAGCCCTAGCAATTTAGCAGTGCTCTTCATAATTTAACAAGACCTTGTTTCAAAATAAAAACTAAAAACAGCTGGGGAAGTTTCTCAGAGGTAGAATGCTTCTAGGTTCAGTCCTTAGTACTAAAGAAAAAAAATAAAAAGACAATAGAAATAATAGCAGAAAAATTCCCATGCCTAGAGAAAGATATAAATATACAGGGTCAAGTAGTCAAAGAACAGCAGTGCATGGTAGCACACACTTGTAATCCCAGAACTTGGGAGGCTGATACTGCAGGATCACAGGTTCACAGCCAGCCTCAGCTACTTAGTGATACCCTCTGACTTAGTGAGACCCTGTTTCAAAATAAAGAAGAAAAAACAGAAAACAGGGCTGGGTATATAGATTGAAGTTAGAATGCTCCTGCATTCAATCCTGGGACACACACACACACACACACACACACACACACACAGGCACACACACACACACTCAGAAAGTTAAAAGACAATTGATCAGATTTAATCTGAATAAGACTTCCACAGATTATATTATAATAAAACTGTCATATATCAAATACAATGATAGGATCCTGTAATCAGCAAGGGAAAATTCGTAAATAACGTACAAGAAGGTTCAGATGTACCTGGAAGTTGACTTCTCAAAATGGTACTGTGAAGGCCAGAAGGGAATAAGATGCTAGTAATGCAAGAAAAAAAAATGAAGGAAAAACAAAACAAAACAAACCAATAACTTTGTACCAAGAAAAATATCCTTCAGAAATAAGTAGATGTTCAGACAAAAAAAAATAAAAAATAAAAATAAAGAGTTTATCACCTCTCAAACTGTGTCATCAGAAATACAAAGAGAGGTCTCTAAACTGAAAGAATGCAAATATTAATGCAAGGCATTTGCAATCATAAAATAGTGCAAGTATAAAACATTGATAAAAATCAGCACCTACTTGTGTGACCATTGTGAAGTGTATATTGCTTACATTTTAGTATGACTGCTAAAATATAAAAACATTTCAGTAATGATATCAATATTTTGTTAGGAAATAAATAGTATAAAATGATGTAAATTATGGCCTCGATTTTTTAAAATGTTGGAGAGGGAGTAAAGTAAATATATAAAGTTTTTTTTCAATATAATCTATGTTATTCTCTTAAAATAACCTCCCATATATATAAGATCTTTGTTTAAGCCCCATGATATCCACGCAACTAAAACCTCGAAGAGAAACTCAAAAAGTAAAATGCAAAGAACAAAAACACACAAGGATTGCAAGTTTGCATAAGACGCTGTTCTAAAATAAAGAATAAAAAATACGGCTGTGTAGTGTATCTCAGAGGTAGAGTACCCCTGGATTTAATCCTCAGTACCACAAAACAAAACAAACAAGCAAAAAATAATATATACTACCAATGTGAAGGCCTTTTTTCTTCCTAAGGAAGGACATGCATAGACTGAAAGTGAAGGAGAGGGAAAAAGACAATCACTGTACCTGTAGGCAACCATAAAGCAGAATTAGCTATACCTATATCAAGTCAGATAGACTCGAATAAAAAACTACATAAGAGACCAGGGTCATGCTACACTGCTAAAGAAGTAATTTCTGCAACACGCACACACACACACACACACACACACACACAATTTATTTTATTTTATTTTGCAGTACTGGGGATTGAACCCCTGGGGCATTCTATCTTCGATCTACACCCTCAATCCTATTTTTTATTCCTTATTTCAAAACATGGTCTAGTTAGGTTGCGGAGGACCTCACTAAGTAGATGAGGCTGGTTGAAAACCTGGATCCTCTGGTCTCAGACTCCCAAGTACTGAGATTACAAGTGTGCACCACCAGGCCCAGCTCATACACACATTTTAAATACAGATGCATTCCACCTTGCAGCACCTATGTATCTAAAGCAAATATTTAGACATAAAGACATAGATACAATGCAATACATTTATTGTTTGGTTGTTCAACATGTCAGTTTATCAATGCATTGATTACCAGAAAGAAGCTCAAAAGAGAAATACCAGAATTTTACCCATACCTAAGACCAAATAGACCTAATGGACATTTACAGAGCTTTTTATCCAATGGCTGTGGAACAGTCTTCTCAACAGCACTTGAAGAAGATTGAAATGACACCAAAAATCCTTTAAAATAGTGGGATAAAATCAGAGATCAGTATCAAAGGGAACTTAAGAAAATAACAAATACATGCAATTTATTTTTTTTCATTAATTAAACATCCTACTCAGATATAGAGTGATGGGAACTTACATGCACACAACTTATGGAGCATTCTCCTCTGGGTCCCCCACCCCATCCCCATACATGTCTTTGAGATTGGCATTGTTGGTTTAGCAGACATATATAGCATTATTTCAACTGTTACCTTCTTTGCATCTCTACCCTTCTTGTCCCTCCCCTAGACCCCCTCTATCATGACAGTGGAGTCTCTGCTTGTCTATCAGATTACCCTTGTTTCTTCTATCTCGCATCTGTATATGAGAGAAAACATACCAGTGTTCACTTTTTTAGACTGACTAATCTCAGCATAATATTTTCAAGTTACATCCTTTTTCCTGTAAGTTGTATAATTTTGTTCTTAATTGGTGAGTAAAGTTCCATTGTGTGAATACATCAGTTTTGTGACCCATTCATCTGCGGATGGGTACAAAGGCTGGTTCCATAATTTAACTATTGTGAGTTGTGCTGCGATAAACATGGACATTCATGCATCACTGTAATATGACAGCAATTCATTTGGAAAAAAGCTTGGGAGAGGTAGCGTTAGGTCATACAGTGGTTCCATTATTAATATCCTGAGAAATCTTCATACAGATACTCCTTAGAAACAGTCCCACCAACAGTGTACAAAACTTCCTACTTACCCACATCCTTGCCATCATTAATTAATGTTTATGTTCTTGATGATTGCCATTATATCTGGAATTAGATGGAATCTCAGTGTGGTTTGATTTGCATCTCCCTGATTGCTAATGGTGGTGAACACGTTTTTTAATATACTCATTAGCCATTTGTACTTCTTCTTTTGAGAAGAGTCCATTCAGTTCAACTGCCCATTTTTTGAATGAATTATCTGGGATTTGTTGTTGTTGTTGTTCTTTGCTTTTTTTTTATACTTTAGTATTATAGTATTAAGTTTTTTAAGCTCTTTATATATTCTAGACATTAGTCCTTTGTCTTATGTGTATCTGGCAAACATCTTCTCCCATTCTGTCAGCTCTCTCTTTAGACTCTTGATGGTTACCTTTGAGGCACAGAAGCTTTTTTTTTTTTTTTTTTTTTTTTGCAGTACTGGTGATTGAACTCAGGGGCATTCTACCTCTGAGCTATACCCCTAGCCCTATTTTTTATAAGTTGCAGAATGCCTCACTAGGTAGCTGAGGCTAGCCGCAAACCTGGATACTCAGGTCTCAGCCTCCTGAATGCTGGGATTACAAGTGTGTGCCACCATGCCCAGCTGAAGCTTTTTACTTTAATGCCATACCTTTTATTAATTCTCGTTTTAATTTTTAAGCTGCGGGGGTCTTATTGAGGAAGTTTCTACCAGTACATATGTATTAGAGTATTGGTCCTATGCCCACTTCTAGTTGTTTCAAAATTTGTGTTTTAATTTCTAGGTTTTGGTTGATCTTGAGTTGACTCTTGTGCAGGATGAGAGGTTGAGGTTTAATTTATTTCTTTTTTTTCTCCATCACATTACTTTCTTGTTTTTAAATTTAATTTTACTTTTTTTAAATTGGTGTATTGTAATCATACATCTTTGTTAGGTACAAGCTGATAAAGGCATACATGCATACATTTCTCATTTAACCCTTCCCCATTCCCACCCCATTCACTCCTCCTCCCTCCTTCTCAAGTTCAGTTTAGTTATTGACTTTGATATGTTCGTGAAAGTACATCATGCGCATTAGGGTGTGCCCCCATCACCTTCTGTTAAGTCAAATTATTTGTTCATCTAAGGTTTCTCCTTCTACATCTGGAGTCCCTCTTATGTCCCATTTTCTCCCTAGCTTCCACATATTAGGGAGAACATAAAATTTTTTACTTTTTGTGACTGACTAATCTCACTCTTCTACAAATGAATAACCAGTTTTCCCAATCCCATATGTATAAAAGACTGACTTCTCCAGCATATGTTGATGGTATCTTTATCAAAAAATCAACTGCCTATAAATATTAGGGTTTGTTTCTGTGTTTTCTATTCTATTCCATTGGTCAATGTGTATGTTTTTGTGCAAATATTATACTATTCTTATTACTATCACTTTTTAGAACAATTTGAAATCAGTATTGTGATGCCTCCAAGATGGTTCTTATTGCTAAGAGTTGCTTTGACTATTCTGATTCTTTTGCAATTATATATATATATATATATAGTATTGGTGCATTGTAATCACACATCTTTGTTCAGTACATGCTGGTAGAATCATACATGCACAGATGTCTCATTTAACCCGCCCCCAATTCCCATTCCATTTCCTTCCTCCTCCCTCCTTATCATGTTTGGTATAGTGATTGACTATGATATATTTGTGAATGTACATCATGTGCATTAGGGTATTTTCCTCTCTAGCCCCCTCCCATTATCTTCACTTAGGTCACTTTTGCTCATCAAAGGTTTCTCCTACATCTAGAGCCTCTCTTAAGACCACTTTCTCCTAGCTTCCATACATTAGAGACAGCATCAATTTTTAACTTTTTGTGACTAATCTCACTTAATGTTTTCCAGTTCCTTTCATTTCCCTGCAAATTACGTGATTTTGTTCTTCTTAATGGCTGAATAAAATTCCATTGTGTACATATCCCATAGTTTTGTAATCCATTCACTTGTTGATGGATATCTTGGCTGCTTCCATATTTTGGCAATTGTGAATTGTGCGCTATAAGCATAGATACATAGATGCCCCTTTGTCAAAAATCAATTGGCTGTAAGTGTATGAATTTGTTCCTGAGTTTTCTATTCTGTTCCATTGCTCTGTTTATGTGCCAATACTATGCTCTTTTATTTATGTGGCTTTGTAGTATAGTTTGAAGTTAGGTATTGTGATGCCTCCTGTATTGGTCTTGTTTTTGAGAAATACTTTGGAAATTCTGAGCTTTTTATAGTTCCAAATGAATTAAAGGATTGATTTTTATAAGTCTGTGAAGATTGACTGCCGATGCCAGTCAGCTAAGTCGGACAAGCCTGGAGGGAGAAAGTGTGGCTTGATAAAAACAAAGACGAAAGTTGCTTAAGAAAGAGAAAGACAAGGGATAGATTCAGGAGGGCTAACAGTGAATACTGCCGCCCCGAGTTTATTTTTAGGGTGTTTTTATACAATCATACAAGGAAGATCATCTGAGAAAAATATCAGGAGAAAAACATCAGGCAATTTTGATTCATACTACAGAAAAACATCACATATAAAGATTAAAAACATACTCTTACAGAAAATCACATTGCTTTAAGAAAACACATTATTCCTGAAATCCTTTAGCCATACGTTAATATTTTACCTAACCTATTATCTAAAAGCATATTGCATACTTCTGCCCAAGTTTACCGTTCAATTGACTATTTTCATTAACCCTTAAGAAAACCTATTAACCTTATGAAATCCTACTAACTTTGTGGCCAGCACTTACGCACACACCTGACGTCCATGGTTAGCACATAGTTCTTTTATGCACTCTTGGCGTCAGCATAGAATGTACTTCAGATAGACATGGACTGTAAACAGCCTTTAGACCCTTAGGTCTTAACTCTTTTGTACATCGTGGTCTCCAACAATTGACCTTGGTAATTTAATAGGTATCACAATGAATATGTAGGTCACTTTTGGGAGAATCGCCATTTTGGTGATTTTTTTCTGCCTATCCAAGAGCATGGAAGATCTTTCCATCCTCTAAGGTCTTCTTTGATTTCTTTTTTTAATGTTCTATAGTTTTCCTTGTAGGATTTTTTTCCTCCTTGGTTAGGTTTACTCCTAAGTATTTTATTTTGAGGGGCAATATTATGAGTGGAATTGTTTTCTGGATTTCCTTTTCTGCAGATTTATGGTGGGCATACAGTAAAGCTTCTCACTTTTTAAGATTGAATTTGTATACCGACACTGTGCTGAATTTGTTGATCAGTTCTATCAGCCTTTTGGTTGAGTATGTTGGGTCGTCTAAATATTGTATCATGTTGTCTTCAAAAAGGGATAGTTGTAACTCTTCTCTTCCTATTTGTACATCTTTGGTTTCTTCTCTTGCCTTATTACTCTGACTAGAGTCTTAAGTACTATATTTTTCAGAAGTGGTGATAATAGACATCCTTTTCTTATTCCTATATTTAGTGGGCACTTTCCCAGTTTTTCACCATTTAATTTGATGTTGGCTGTGGACCTATTGTATATTGCCTTTATGATGTTGAGGTATGTTCCTTCTATTCTGATTCTCTGCAGTACTTTTAGTATGAATGGGTGTTGGATTTTTTAAAAAAATGCTTTTTCAGCATCTATTGAAATGATCATGTGATTTTTTTTCTTTGGTTCTGTTTATGTGGTGAATTACATGGATTGTTTTTCATATGCCAGACCAGCCTTGCATTCTTAGGATGATTCTCTCTTTCTTTTGGTTAGGATGGTTAGTGATTTATCTATCTTATTTATTTTTTCAAGAAACCCACTTCATAATTTGTTGATTTTCTTTATTTTTTTATTCTCCTCTTCATTAATTTCTGCTCTGATATTAATAATTTCCTGCCTTCTATTGGCTTTGGGGTTAAATGGTTCCTTTTTTTCAAGGGTTTTTGAGCCCTTTTACTTTACTTATTTGGTCATTTTCTGTTCTTCTAATGTGGGCATTCAGTGCTGTGAATTTTCTTCTTAGTAGTGCCTTCAAGGTGTCCCAGAGCTTTTGATATGTTGTATCCTCTGTTTTTGTTTGTTTCTAGTGTTTTGTTGTTTTCTTTTTAATTTCACCTCTTATTTCTTCTATGACCAATTCCTCATTCAGCAGTGTGGTGATCAGTCTCATGTGTTTATGTGGTTACTCTGGGTCTTCTTTTAGTTGATTTTTAGTTTCATTCCATTGAGGTCTGAAAAGATGCAGAGGATTATGTCACATTGTTTCCGTCTAGATGATAAGTCTACTGAAGTGAGAGGAGTGTTGACTTCTCCCTGTATTATTGTATTGGGATCTATGTGTGACTTACTATCACAAAGAGTTTGTTTTATGAAGGTGACTGCACCTATGTTTTGGGTATAAATGTTAACTATTGTTATTTCCTCTTGCTGAATTGTTCCTTTCACCAGTTAAAAAAAATGACCTGCTTTTTCTCTTCTCATAAGGTTACACTTGAAGTCCAATTTCTCTTACATCATAGTTGCTACCCCTGCTTGTCTTTGAGTTTCATTGACATGGATTACCTTTCTCCAGCCTCTCATGTTTATTTTTTGAGAATATCTGCTTATAAGATATGTATCTTGAAGGCAGCCTATAGATGGTTAATCCATTTATAGGCTGATTTTTAATCCATTTTGCCACAATGTGTCTTTTTATTGTGCATTTGAGGCCATTTATATTCAGTGTGATTACTGAGAGATGATTTTTCATTCCTAACATTTTGAGTGTAACTTTTGTTTGAGGTAGTGTTTGTTCTTCATTGGTTAATTCTTTACTTGCTGGAAATTGTTGTTTCATTGGTTCTGATGTTTATTTGTTAATTCTTTTTTGTAGTTAATCTCTTTGAGTATTTTCCTTGTGCTGGTTTGGAAGATACAATTTTTTTCAGTTTCTGTTTGTCATGGAAGGTATTCATTTCCCTCTCAAAATTGAGAGATAGTTTTGCTAGGTTGGAAAATCTTGGCTTCAAGTTGTTTTCTTGCAGAGTTTAAAATGTGTTGCTCCAGACCATCCTGATTTCATGAGTTTGGAAGGTCTGGAGTAATTCTAATTGGTTTGCTTCTAAATTTCACTTGCCCTTTTATTTTGTCGCCTTTAACATTCTCTCCTTGGCCTCTACATTAGTCAGTTTGATTATTTTGTGGTATGGTGAACCTTTTCTCTTATCTTGTCAAAACAGGGGTCAATTTGTTTCCTGTACCTGTGTGTCAACCTCTCTTTCTATGTTTGGAAAATTTTTCTGATATTACTTCCTTAAAAAGATGGTTGATTCCATTGGTTTCAATATTTCATCCCTCTTCTATGCCTATTATTCCTAAGTTAGATCTTTTAAAATTCACCCAGACCCCGTTAATGTTCATTTGGTGCTGTCAAATTGTTTTTCCTAAATTATATACTATGTGTTCTTTTTTGATCGATCATTTTCTTAGAGTGGGATTCTATTTTCCATGAGATCTAATCTATTGTTTATAGTTTGTATTGATGTCTTCACTTCAATTATTACATCTTTCACATCCTTCACTTGCTTCAAGGCTTCCTTTTGATTCTTGTTCAGGGTGTCAGATTCTTTGTTTATTTGTTCCTTTTTTTCTTTCTGGGTTTCTCTGAATTCCTAACAGAAATCCTATATCATTCCTACTATTAAAGATCTCCATTATTCTTTTGGCAATCTCAGCAATTCTGTATTGATGAGTTCTGTTATTGTGTGGTTGTGAATGTTCATTACTTTTTCCTTTTTTTCCTTCCCATGATTTCCCTGTTCTTACATTTATACCTTTGCTGCTTTTGCTAGCTTTCTTTCAATCTATAGGTTTCTTATTTCTATTTTTGTCTGTGAAGAGTATCTGGTACCATGTTATGGTTATTCTGGGGATCCTTCTGCCCACTGCAATGTTGATGTTGTTGGTTTTCAGGTGTTGAAGTCTAGGTTCCTATTCATGGCTTCTCATGGGAGCTAAGAATGGTTTTACCATTTTAATTATAGAAAAATATTTTGTAAAATATTAAAAAATTATATGAAAACCAAACTTCAGTGTCAATTAGTAAAGATTACTGGCATAAAACTATGTTCTTCATTTAAGTATGTCTCTGATCACTTTTATATTATACTGCTGGGTTGACTGGATATGAAAAAAATGCATGAGTCACTTAACATTATTGTTTGCATGATTGCTTGTCCTGCAACAAATTACAGTGATGCCATTGTACAACAGTGTTTCCTGTGGCAGTGTATGGTCCTACCCTGATACTTAGTTACATTTTTATTACTAGTAAATGCTAAAAGCATAAAAACAAGAATAGTAATGTATATTATGAATGTTATGATTTTAGGGAACCATGGGGAATGGATTATTTCTTACTAGGAAAGTATCCTGGTTATTAAAAACATGGAAGTTATGCTGAAAGAACACAATGCATATCCACTTTAGCTAATAAAGCATTCACCACAATATTATCAATTCAAAAGAGACCAGGAGTCTGAAATAAAAACATAAAATACATTCTGAGAATATAATGAAATCTTTTCTATCAAAGGATTACTTTAAAGTAATTCCATTTTGTAAAACCACCATTTTGCGATCTTGTGTAAGTCCCTGTTTCTGCGTAAGATGCTGTTTCCTGAAAACTACAAATATCAAACCCTACCCCAGCATTCCCTTCTAGAAGACCTGCCAACTACATAAGACCAGGAAATGAACTGTGAAATCACACTAGTAGTGATTTCAATAGGAGTATGGTGCAGAAACCTGCATTAGAGATAAAAACAGGGCAGACTTCCTGCCCAGTGTGCTTGCTCACCTTTGTTGGTGGCACAGCCTTTTTTCAAAAAGTAAAATCACATTGCTGAGCCATTTTGAAGCACATTTCTTTTCTTATGACATGATGAAAATTTATTTCTAACATCATTAATTCTAAGGTTTTTATTTCTGTATATATCTCATTGAAGCAAGTTGTTCCAAAGTTACCAGAATTGGTAGGCTGGTTGCTCAATACACTTTTTTATATGTTTTCCACATTAGAGGAAATGAAACAAAATGTTAATCAAAAGTGATTTAATTGACTGAACACCAGGAAATAACCTGCCTTTGTCAGATAACTAATACATCACTAAACAGTTTATTTTAATTACATCTTTGTTTTCATTATTTTTATTTTTCCCTTCATATAACAAAATTATAAACAAATTTGATAAATCACATCCACTAAAATAAGAGAAGGTTCATATTGGAAAGGGTATAGTTAAAAAAATTGAAATGGAAATGAGGTTGCAGCAAATTTCTCTGTGATTCATTTGTTAGCTAAGCAATGTCAGGTATTTTTTTATTGTAATAATTGTGCTTTGTATGTATACATCTTTGTTAGGTACAAATTGATAACGACATATGCGCAGATTTCTCATCTGACCCCTTCCCCAATTCCCATCCCGCTTCCTCGCCCTCCCTTCCTCTCAAGTTCAGTTCAGTGAGTGACCTTGATATAATTGTGTAAGTACATCATGTGCCTTAGGATGTCCTCTTCTCACCCCCTGTCCATCCCCTTCGGTTAAATCAACTTCTTTGTTTATAGAGGGTCTCTACTTTTTCATCTTGGAACCCTTTTATGCCCCATCTTCTCCCTAACATCCGCATCTTAGGGAGAACATATGCTTCTTTACTCTTTGTGACTGGCTAATCTCAGTTAACATAATGTTTTCCAGTTGCATCTATTTCCCTGCAAAGAACATGATTTTGTTCTTCTTTATGGATGAGTAAAATTCCATTGTGTACATATCCCAGTTTTGTAATCCATTCATCTGTCGATGGACATCTTGGCTGCTTCCATAGTTTGGCTATTGTGAATTGTGCAGCTATAAACATAGATACACATGCATCGGTCTGGAAGTTTGGTTTCCATTCTTTTGGGTAGATACCCAGAAGTGGTATTGCTGGGTCATAAGGTAGGTTCATTCCCATTCTTCTGAGGATCCTCCATACTGTTTTGCAAAGTGGTTGCACAAGTTTGCAATCCCACCAACAATGTATTAGGGTTATCAGGCAGTTTTGCAAGAGCAGCAGAGGTTGCTTCTTTACCTCCCTCTTTAGGGAGTTGGTCTTCAGCCCTTAAGCAAAGCAAGCAAAAGGTGTTCTAAAATATAAAGAATTAGCTTATATATTGAAGGGGCATCTAGGTCACTGTATTCAAGTCTCTAAGAAATACAGTTGTCTGCCAAAGAAAGCAAATAACTATAAAACCTTAAACCAATATTTTTTAGATTTAGAACAATTTCCCACAGATCTGAATAAGAACTGGCTCAGGAAATACTTAACCATGAATTATGCCTCTTCTGGTAAACACACCAGCACCAGCATGACCCTGAGTCATGGATCTGAATAAGAGCTGACTAAAGGAAGATTTAAACATAAACTGTGTTCCTTCTGATAAACACACCAACATGTCCCTGGCCTGTCAATCTGAATAAGAACAGACTCAGAGGAGACACTCATGAATTACATCCCTTCTGATAAGACACAAGCATGAGCCTAAAGAACTAACTCTGTAAAGGAATTATAGTTAGATATAGAATGTCCCTAAAAGAGCTCATTTATTTATATTCAGGGTGGTATAGTTAAGTCATGAACGTTGTAATCACAGGATGTGGCTGCAGGAGATGGGTTCCTGGGGTTGTGACCTTAGGAATTATACATGGCTCACCCTCCCTTCACTTACTCTCCTACTTTTAGCCCCTATGATATGAGAGTGAAACCTTGCATTTTCCTTTTTTTTCAATTCTGCCAGTATGCCCTAAAATCCATGGTCCCCCAGCCTCACATGTACTAAACCTCAAAACCATTAGCTAATAAATCTTCCTTCCTCTAAGTTACATGATCAAGTCCTTTATAGTATAGCTGTGAAATGCTGACTAATTCAAAGGGACTTAATTCCTTTGTTTAGGGACAATTCAGGAGTTGTTCTGAACTCTTAAGTTCACTGATTTCTCTGATTTGATAGCAAAACAATTTCTTTTTCCTTCTATCCAAAGTTTTGTCTCAATTATTTGATTTGGCAAATTGGGGCAGGTTATGAGTTTTGGAAACCATTTTTGACGCCCCTGATTAGACCCAAGTGCACCCCTCATTCCCATTGTCTTCTGGCAATGTAGGCCAGGCTTTAGTTTGTGAGGAGTGGCTAGACTCAGATAATACTCTTTTTTTTTTTTTTTTTTTTTTGCGGTACTGGGGATTGAACTCAGGGGCGTTCTACCTATGAGCTATACCCCCAGCCCTATTTTTTATTCTTTATTTTGAAACCGAGTCTCACTAAGTTGCAGAGTGCCTCACTAGGTAGCTGAGGCTGGCTGCAAACCCAGATCCTCTGGTCTCAGCCTCCCGAATGCTGGGATTACAAGCGTGTGCCACCACACCTGGCTGATAATACTCTTTTGATGGGGGTGCTATCTTGTAAGAGGGGAAGAAGTTGGAATACTTCTGAGCAGCTGCCAAGCTTTTTTCTACATTGTGGAACTCTTGATTTTGTTTTCCCTGAGTGGGTACAGTTCCCTTCACCATTTGGATTTACTTGTAAGGAAATAAAATGAATGTAACAAGTCATGCCAACACTGGTCATCTTGATAAATTCCCCTTGGAGAGCACTCCATGACCCTTTAATTTCCAATACCTGTTCCCTCTTCTCATGGCTGTCTCTAATCCTTCTGTGGCACCCCTTATGCTAGAATCATGGATACGTGGAAACTGGGGACTCTCATCTGTGAGTCTTGTCATGTTTAACCATGGATTCATGTCCTGCTGGCTTATCAGTTGTCTGAAGATTTCCATTCGTGTGTGGGTCCTTCTGATTGAGTGTGTCTGTGAGAAAGAGTTAATAAACTTTTGATAAAATTATTCTCTCTGTTGAAACATCATGACTTTTGGAACAGCTGTATCTCCCACAGAAGTGGTGTTTCCCTTGTCTTTAGAAGCAGCAATGTCAGTGGCATGCTTTGATAATAGCACTCCTTGCATGACAACAGCACCTGGCCACTTTCTCCAGGTGTGCTTGGAGCCATCACTTTCCCCATGACCTGTGGCCAATAGCTGTATAGAATCTGCAGATCTCCTCCAGCCCTAGCAATCCTAGTGCTGAAATAAACTGATACCCCTCCCTCTGACTCCAGGGACCAAGGTCTGCTCCCCTTCCTTGCAGATCTAGGGCTGAGTTATCATCTCCCAGTACTGTCTTCTCACATCTGTGCCAACTGAGAAGGATATGTATATGTCCATATATACATATATACATGTAAACTTATACATATATATAATGTATAAAAAGGAAATTTTTGGCTCCCTGTGTCCATGGACAGTGCCTATATATATGGGGAAGCATGCATCTCAGTCCTATTCTTCCCTTACATTCTTCCACTACCACACTAATAAGGAATAAAAGAAAAAGCCAGTCTACATTTTGAAAGGTCACCTGTGTGGCTCCCCTCCTGTGCATAAGGCTTGTCAGTAGACACTTCTGGCTGGGAGACTGCTTTTTCTCCTGTAAACAAATTTTAAAAAGAACCTCTAGCGCTCTGGTAGTCCTCACCTGTCAAATACCTGCCTCTTGGCCCTATTCGCATGGAGAGAAAGAGAGAGAGAGAATGAAAAAAATGGCAGATTCTAAAACAGTATTTTTAAACTTTTCTAAGGGTTGTGAGAAGCCCTCCAGATCTCTAGAACAAATTTGTCAGACATATTCTGATATGATGCTACCTACATGAAAAAAAAAGATCTTCACATGTTTAATATAAATTTGATTGTACAAAACAACTGAACATTAAGGAGAAATGTTTCAGTGAGTAGAGGGGACAATTGAGAGATAATTCATGTTGCCTGCAAGATGTGCAATGCCTGGAAAAAAACCAACAATAGAGCTAACATGTGTTTGTTGGCTGCCTCTGCAAAGAGATACTAAAAAAAGGAGCTCCTAGTGCAACCCAGAACAAAAATTAACAGTGAGTCCTCAATTAAGATTATCTGATCTGCTTCCTATGACAAAAGTTGCTGTACAAATTAAGTTCTCATCTAACCTTTTCGCCTGAGAAACAGTGACTTCATTTTCAAGTTCCATGGGGAAAATGCATGCTGGTCCTGACTTTTGTTTGCCAACCAGACAAAGAAAACAGCTCACTTCACTGGAGGTCTTGGGTGAAAAAGGATGGACTTGTCTCATCAGCCTATAGCAGAGGCTGACAGAAAAGTTTTCCCAGTGGGAGCAACTACATTGACAATGATCAGCAGAGAATAGGATGCGCCATGGTCACCCGATAGCAGGTACTAACAGCTGAAGCTTTGCCACCTGGAACATGAACCCAAAAGGCCAAACTAATTATTCTGACAAGAACTCTCTTACTGTCCAAAGAAAAGAAGAAATGAGGCAATCAATGAGACAGGCCTTGGACAACTAATGGAGATTGTATGTACCCTGGAAATCCCAGTCTACCAAGAAAATGGGAGAAAAATAGATCATATTTAAAGACAGCCATTACTAGATTTTTTTCAGGAAGCTCACTGTGTGATACAATTTAGCTGATTATCTTTCATCTGAAAACAGGTAGACCCCAGAAGTGGGCTTTTGAGGCACCCATAATGTAGTGTTAGGGAGACTTTTTCTTGGTCCCATGGGAAAAAGGAAAATATGATTATACCAGAAAAAGTACTTGCATATGCAAATATTAAGCATGCTTTTTCCTTATGTTACAATAAGTTTTTGGCTATTTTCTCTCTCTCTCTCTCTCTTTCTTTCTTCTCTCTCTCTCTCTCTCTCTCTCTCTCTCTCTCTCTCTTTCTCTCTCTCACTGTACTTCTGCTGATACTAAGATTATTTTGCTGTTCAAGGTTGCTTGGAAGTGTGTTATTTTAGTCAGTCCTAGCTGAAATGACATCTGAGAAAAACTCTCTCTTTAAGGTCTAGGCCATTTGACAGATAGATGATTTTAATTTGTCTCTTGTTTTGTTATACAATATAATTTTGACCTCTCTATCTCTGCTTTCATTGAGATAAATAGAATTTTATTCCAATATAGATATTTTAAGGATTATTTCAAAATGTAAATTTAAGGAAGACAATAAGGCAGAAAGGAAGCAGTACGTGTGAATGAGAGAGATATGATCTATGAGCTCTGTTTAAATTTTTAAAAATAAAATAATCTATTGAGGTCAAGTTAAAACTCACATTCTTGGCTTGTAGATGACTCTAACAAATAAGTAAAATCTAACATAAACAAAAAGAGCAGTCTCATAACAACAAATTGTATGTTGTGCTCCAAACTTTGCACCACTAGGACTTTACACAATGTTATACAGTCTGTTATAAATGGGGTGACTACCTGGCTTTCACTTTGAAATGCCAATAAGTTGATGGTCCATGGAAAAGAGTTGTGAACAAAAAAAGGCATTGACAAGGTACCTGGGTTACCATACAATGTACGGCTGTGTAAATTTTTCACTTTCATGTAGATGCCCACTGCACCTGCCCAATGAGCACAACAAGAGTGTGAACACATAAAAGAAATACATGGATCATGTTTCTGGGGCCATGTCCTTCAGTCATTCTAACTTGCAGCCTAACTTCCATCAAACTACAGTTGATGATGAAAATGGAAACACACAGAAGCAATCCTATCTTCCAGGGTCCCCTAGATCACCCACTTCTGATAAGACATTGACTGTTAGAGCCCTACTATACCCACTGTATCCACAGAAAGTAGTTCTATTCAGGAAGTTATCATCTAGACTAGAATTATTCATTGGAAAATTCAAATTATCCCCTCAGTGGGTACAGTGGGCTTTGCTCCTATGATCGAATCACCATAAGTGATGTTCTGCTCTTACACTGCAAACACTGAACTCTGACTTCCTTGCATTGACCAGGCAAATTGGATTTCTTGTAAAGAAATTAAATGTTTCTTGACATGCAGTTTAGACCAAGCCACATTTGCAACTTTTTAAAAAATTCAGTAACTTAGTCGGCACAGAAAAGTTTTAAAATTAAGTAATGTACATATATACTGCTCTAAATCTAATGGTACAAAACTTCAAGGATGTTCTCATCCATTTAACATGTAGTAAAGATTTCTCAGGCAAATCTAGTAGAGTGTTTGGCTAGCTAAAATTATTAAAAGATTTATGTTTAAATTGTTGGATTACAAGTTTTATTTAACTTTATTATTCATATTTATAACCAATTTCTAATTTTAAGATCTCCTGTTGGAAATTATAATAATTTACATGCAATATTTTGTACTATATAAGGCGTGCATTTCTCAAGTAAAATCAATGGATGTTCTCTAGGCAGAGCATTTTACTTTGATGATTAGAAGCAAAACCTCAGAATCCAAAGCTCAGAAGCTTCTTCCAGAGACAGCAGGTTCATTGTACTATAGAAAAAATAATCAGAAATTAAAGCACATTCATTAATATTTTCTTATTTCTTCAATAATTAAAAATGTAAGGAATAAAAATAGAAAGTACTAAGACACTCTGGATAGAAAGCATGGACTCTGCTACCAACTTGTCTGCTGTCAAATCTTCTGAGCTATGTTGGCTGGGTAACCTTGAATAGGTTATTTGGTATCTCCATACCTTAATTTCTTCACCTGTGTGCTTAGAATCATGGTAAAACTTTCCTAACATGGTTTTAGGAAAAGCTGTCTCATTTCTTAGTATATTTGTTTCCTCATGATTGCAATAGGTATGATTACAATATAGTAATGTTGATTTATTGTGAAATTTTAAATAATTTAATGTTTATGATGTGCTTAGTATGGTGACTGGGTTGATATACATAAGACTTTGACATGTTTGGCATATATTGACATCCAAAAAAATATTAGTCATGTCTTTAAAATATTAAGAACTTAAAGATAATTTTGTTTTTACTTCTAGGTAATAATTATGGACAATACTGACAAATACATATTTAACTTTAAGGGCTATAATTTTTATCGTTCTTATGTTAAAATGGATGTGCTAGAAAATATAGAAGACTTTGAAATTAGGGATGATGATGTCTTCTTAATCACATATCCCAAATCTGGTAAGTGTAAGGCTTGGACCATCTGATATCAGCCTGTTCTTTGGTTTGGTGATACATGGGTATAAATATGTTCTTTTCCAGTATCATCAGCAGCCCAGCCTTCACATAGACAACCATTAGGAATTAAGAAAAGTTAAATGAAACCCAAATCTCTATGATATAAGAACATTTGCAATGTATATATTGTAAGTTCTGACGGCAAAGAAGAAAAAATCAAATATTGACCCAAGAGCAGGTACTTGGCGAGTGCTCACCTGTTGGCTTGGTTTATGGGATAGATCTGAGGCAGTTCAATTCTTCTTTTCCTCAAAATGTAAATGCTTCAATGATGAAAGGCTCTACCCTCTATAAAGTTTCATTTTCCAAAAATCAAATTTTCTTAAGCAGTATTCCATGAAAAACCCTTGACCAGTATGATCTACTAGGAATTTGTTTGTTTTGTTTTGTATTTGAGGTCTATGAAGATCCTAAATATAAAAAAGGGGTGAAACACAATCTTGTTGGGTCCCAGGAAATACTGAAGGCCTTTCATACTGCTGACTTCTCCTTCAGCAGGGGGGTGAGACCTGGGAGGCTTGGTTTGAGTTTTTAAGGGGTACATGTACACCAACTGGTAAATCTGTAGTGACTAAAAATTTCACATACATTTTGGCCTTTTTAGGCTGTAGATGTCCCTGAACACCACAAAAAAGTTAGTCATACATGGTTTGACTATACAATAAATATTTTTTTTCTGAATATACTGCTTTGCTCACTTGAAGCCCTGCTTTATCTATACATCTTTAAATGCTTCAGTATATTACTGAACCTGATGGACACTGTGAGAAAGTCATTCCATTTATGGTTGATCTGGAACCCAAGGCTTTGACAATCAAAACCTGGAAGTATCTAAAATTTTGTTCTATATACAAGCTACCTCATGAACTTGCCATGGTTTCATGGATGCTGGCAGATGACAAGAGACTCCTGGGTGACAGACAGAGGATTTTGTTACTCATGGCACAGGTGACAATGGAATTGTCTCCCATCAAGTCTTGTGGATCCCAGGCTTTTGAAATCTCCCTTTGGGTGATTTTGATGAGACAGAGTGACTAGTCTGGGGTGAATTAGTTTGCCTAGTGTGTACCAACACCATGGTCTTGATAATTACAACAGTAGTTGATGGGTTTGCTTATTTTATAGATATAAGTAAGCTGTTCAGTTTCTTGATGTACCTGTACATATTATTCAACTCTAGCACTGACAATCTAGCCAAAGTCCACATCACAAGATTTCACAATGAGATTTGTCAATGAGAGAACAGTATAAATTAACATCTTCATGTGCTCTACTTGATGTGGTCATCAAAATAGCGATCGGCAAATTGCCACGTGCCCGTGGATGTCCCAGGCCAAGACTTGCATGGATGATGAGTGCTCCTAGGCCTTAGGGGTTACCAGCAGCATTCACTGCTACCAGCTTTGGAGCCTGTGATATCTTGGCATTACCAGTTCTTCCACAGTTGCACTTCTGCTCCACAAGAAGCACCACTGTCCCTTACTTGGAATAGTGGGAGCTGTATGTTCAAGTCCATATTGCCACTCCAAAGTCATTCAGAGTTTTTTAGAGTTATTATTAACAATATGAGCCGGGTGTATTGGTGCACACCTGTAATCCCACTACTTGGAGGGTAAGACAGGAGGATCAAGGACAGCTTCAGCAAGTAGTGAGACTCTCATCAAGCTAGTGAGAACTTGTATCAAAATAAAAAAAATAAAATAAAATAAGGCTGGTGTGTAGTTCAGAGGTAGAATGCCTCTGGGTTCAATACCCAGTACCAATAAATATAAATAAGTAAATAAACAAATAAACAAATAAATAAATTATAGTACAATTGCAGTTGATCACATCTGGGTTTACTTTAAATGGAAATGGAATAGGACACTTACATGAATTTCCCATAACATTTTGTACTTGAGAGCAGGTTTGACTGCATTAAACCAAAAATCAATAAGAACACTGAAATTTTGGGTCTCTTCTTTTCCCATAATGTGTGTTTTGGGAATATAGCATTAATGTTTTTCATAATGGGAGACCATTTCATAAGTGGTGAATAGCATGAGAAGGGAGACACACTCAACACATTTTAATTCTGTTAATTTGTCTTTCCATGTCAAATGTAATGTTCTAAGAAAAAGGTCTCAGGAAGGAAACATAGGTGCTCACAAAAAGGAGTACAAAAGGACTTCATAGCTGGGTGTGGTGGCATATGCTTCTAAGCTCAGCACATAAAAGACTGAGATAGGAGGATCACAGGTTGCCAGCCAGCCAGCCTCAACAACTTAGTGAGGCCCTTCACAACTTAGACACTGTTTCACAGTAAAAAACAAAAAATCAATCTGGGGTGTAGTTCAGCATGCCTCTTCATTCAATCTTCAGTATCACACACAAACACACTCACAAAAATAGGAGTTCATATTTATTTACTTCATATTTATTTATGAAGACCTAGAAGAAATGAGCTGAAGGCTCTAGTCTGGAAGAGGAAATGACAAAGAAAGGGAAATGCTGAGTACCCTATTGTGATGAGTACACATTCTATGTATGTGTGGAACTATCACAATGGACATAATTAATATGTAGAATCATTGTGAGTGAATAAGAATACCAAAATGCTCTCACAAGGAGTACTGGAAGCACAGAGAAGGAGCTGCAGAATTTATCTGATCCACCACTATCATGGAATCAGAACAAACACAACACTTCAGAAAGGAACTAAGATTCCTTGATTTCATCTTTACTAACTCTAATGTTAAACACAGACTACAGCAAACTAGAATTTGGACAAACTCGTTAGTATAAATAGAATCCTTAAAAAAAAGGAAGTACCAAATGATTTTAAGATAAATCATTTTACTGTTAATATTTATTATTGACAATGACTTCAGGTTTGGAAACAAGATTATTTGTTTTTACAGGTACCATCTGGGCTCAGCAGATACTAAGCTCCATTTACTTTGAAGGACATCGCAAAAGAACTGAAGACATCAAAACCGTGGAGAGAGTCCCATTTTTGGAATACAGTGCTAACAAATTGGACTTTGATGAAGCACCTTCCCCTCGCCTCTTCGCTTCCCACCTCCCATATTATTTAGCACCAAAAGGTCTGAAGAAGAAAAAGACTAAAGTATGTCATAGAGCTTAAACATTTTTGCACAAACAAAATACCTACTTTAATATTATTCCCCATCCCTATCCATCCACATTCATTTAAATCTTCTGATTCTTAGATACTTAGGATATTGTCATGCACGTTAAAAATATATAAAGTTTTGAAAGTATGCATATGTTGCACCACTGCACCTAAAATCTGTGCTGTAATTATACAGCCTATGGCAAAAGTTCTTATAAGACAGCACAAAAATTCCATTCCTCTATGGTTGCATGGGATTTATTATATGAATGTTCAATATTTAATGCAGATTTGATGGTTAGGTGGATTTTACATATTATGTTTTAATCAATGTTCCTATAAAATTTCATACTTCTTTATTCTGATGCTGTTTCACTGAAGTGTTCAGATTAAAACTTCTTACTAATTTAAGTGTTGCCAGCCATTATCTACCTGCCTTCTGTAATGTATCAAGCTTATACTCCAGCAAAAAGAATATAAGATGCTTCTTGCCTATCATGTTTACTTACAATGGGAATTATCAAACTTTGCTAATATGTTACATTAAAAAATAAATATCATTTTTAGCAAGTTGTAACCTTTTTATTTAAATGAGACATGTTTTTATAGCCCTTTATATAGGCTTTCTATTCTTTGTCCATTTTACTTTAGTTTTTCTTTTTTACTATTTTGTGGAAGCCTTTATATGGTGCAGATGTTTCTCCAATTAATAGCTCACTTTTAAAAACTATTGGATGCTTTTCATCTTATGTAACCAATCTATGACTCATTCACAACTGACTCCGGTGCTTTTCAAAGAAATCACATCATCCCCCCACAGCAACATTCTCCAAATGCAAACATTCTCCAAATTTGTACTAATTAACTTCATTTTAAGTTTTTACTTATGATTATAAATTATGTCTCATATTCTGTGTGATGAGGGATAGGAATATTGCATTTTTGTCCAAGGGGTGTGCCACTCTCTTGAAGCCTGTATATTGACATACTATAATTTCTATGGTTTTGTTCTTCCCAATCTGAATACTTTATTCTAAAACTGGATACATTCTGTTGAATACATGGTAGTTCTCGGTTGTTCTTCATATTGAAACTGATAAGACAAATTCTCCTATCATCTTTTTAAAAATATTTTAACATCACAATGATTTTAAATGTTTATTGTAATTTAATAAATAAATAGATTTCTCTGAGACAACCAGGACTGAGATATTCCAACATTCCTCCAGTTTTATCCTATGGCTGTTGTTTCTCAGGTCCGCTTTCCTGCCAACCGCATATACTTTATAATGTTCTCAGAATACTTTTTGTCCATTTTATTTGGCTCATAAGACACTGAACATAATATAACAATGTTCTTCATGACGTTGTCAATTTACTCCAATTCTGTGTAGTATTTTCCATTCATCTTGTAATGATGAAAATTTTTATATTCTCTCCTTTTTAGATTTCTAAGAAGCATAATGTTTCCTACTGTTTTCATTTATGCTTTCATTTTAATTATTTTCAATGTTATGTTTGCATTTCTTTCTATCTTAAGTGGTTAATGTATCTATTTCTAATGTTTCTTTTTAAGTTGTTAACAGTTTAAAATGATGAATATCATCCTTTATAATAAAGAATGAATATAGTTTTGTTAAGATCTAAATAATCTGTCATTCTTTTACTTTTCTAATAGGCTCCCATTATTTTAATTATTTTTTACTTGCAAGTCTATATAATTTTCTTTTAAAATTTTCTCATTGCTGCTTATCATTAGGTAGTAGTGCCTTAAGAGTTGTAATTTTTGGAATTGGTTGATGTTGGACACTCTATGTTCCAGTACTACATGAGAAAATGAGATGATTTTTTTTATGTGGAACACTACTACACATATATATCAAGTAAATTTTTAAAAAGAGTTTTGTAAGTTAACTATAGTATTCCTATTTAGTCTTATGTCTATAGACAAATATCTCTGAACATCTTCTATGATATTGCAAAATTAAAATATTACAGATTTTACTAAAATTTTTCCATTTAAATTTTTCTATGTTTCTCAGTGTTTGAGAGTTCCTGTTTTATCATGACAAAGAAATTATTTGTTGTTTGTTGTTATGTTAAATTGTGTAGGCTTCCATTGTACCTAATTTTATATTATCCCTTGCTTTTTTTTTTTTTAGTTGACTGTCAATGCCTCAATTTACAAATCATGTATGTTATTCTATCAGATCAGATATCTACTTTCCTTTCATTGAAAAATTGGATTATTCCCATATTATGCTATTAATGTATCTTGCTATAACTTTCTTGAGGTTGTTTCCTGTGTGCATATGTGTGAGCTTTTCTAGAATATACATCCAACTATGTAAATGCAAAGCACAAGTACCAAGATGTTCAACCTGATGGAGTTGTGCTATATATTCTTACAGATATATTGATACATGCTGAAATTAATGATGGATATGTTCTTATTTTCTCCCTATTAAACTTATATATTAGACTTGTAAATATTTGACAAAGTGGTAGTTATAAAATGGTAAGATTAAACATGTTTTGATAGATTATTGGTCACAATTATTATTTATTCCATGAGAGGACTATGTCGTTTGCCCAATTTACTTGTTAATTTGCTTCATATATCTTCTGGGTTCTAATCCATTACTGTTTATATTTGTTGCTTTTGTCAAATTTTGTGGCTTTTTGTAACTTTATGATACATTGTAACTAAGCATTTTAAATTTTAAAATAATTGAACTGATCATTTTTTGTTTTAAATGCATTTTTTCTTGTTTAAGAAATCCATCTTGCTTCAAGAACAGAAATGTGATTTTTTAGTTTTTTTATGTCAAAGTTTTTTTTTTTTAACATATTTAAACCCTTAATCTTATTGGTAAATGATTTTTCGTTTGAGATAGGTTTTCTTTTTTTGTTGCTTCTGTATGTAGAACTATTTATTTTAACATCATAAGTAGTTCTTCCTTTTTTCACTTCTCTCCAATACTACCTTGGGCATACATCAAATATCACATAATACTCATGGAAGCTCATTTAATACAGCCTTTATACAAAGTAATTTGCAATACTTATAAACAATACAAATAATCAATTTCACTTTAAGAAATTTGTCCCACATTTTCTCAAATATCTGAAAGAAGATGTAAATAAAATTATTTCAAAAGTATTATAATAGCCAAAAATTGTTAACCGCCTAAATTTCCATGACTAGTAGATGGAATGAAAATTATTATGATTCATTAAGGAAGAAAATATTATATATCATTATAAAAAGCTTGTAAAATTATCCAATAGTTGTTTAAATTACTTAATAATTCTTCCTGCAGATTCTTTATGTCTACAGAAATCCTAAAGATGTTATGGTCTCTTTTTTCCATTTTTCAAATTTGCTGGTTGTATTAGAAGCAACAGAAAACATAGACCAGTACATGGAAAAGTTTCTAGATGGAAAAGGTAACTATGAATTTATTATTAAGAAACTTAAAAAACACCTTTTAGAGAGCCAGAGACTAGCAATGCTAGATAATAAATGCACATGAGTTACTGATGTACACCAACTCAGTTTGCTACTCAATGACATTTCTGTCCTTGTCAGGATCATTGTGCAAAAGGCATATAATTTTAAAAATATTGTGATCAGACCATAGGTTACAAACTTGCTAGCAATTCAAACTAGCTAGAGAAGATTTCATCACACCTTCCAGAATGGCTAAAGTTGAGGGTGAGTTCCTGTGCTCTACTGTGAACCTGAGGTGGTCATGGTAGGGCAGCTAGGGAATTGTTCACTCTACTTCTGAGGAGCACTAACTGATATAAAAATTTGTACAAGCCGGGCGTGGTGGCGCACGCTTGTAATCCCAGCATTCGGGAGGCTGAGACCGGAGGATCCAGGTTCGCGGCCAGCCTCAGCTACCTAGTGAGGCACTCCGCAACTTAGTGAGACTCGGTTTCAAAATAAAGAATAAAAAATAGGGCTGGAGGTATAGCTCAGAGGTAGAACGCCCCTGAGTTCAATCCCCAGTACCGCAAAAAATAAATAAATAAATAAATAAATAAATAAATAAATAAATAAAAATTTGTACAGTATAAAATCAGGATGTCACCATTAGAAAATTATATTCACATCCTCTCTCATTATAGATGGCTATTGCTGCTCTCAAGAGATCTTAGAGAATAAGAAGATAAAGTGAGACACATGTTTTGGGTGGAGGAAATAGGAAAATGAAGAAACTTGCCTTAAAGACATATTCAAATGTAGGCCCTTGGGCTTCTTATCTCTGTATTCCTACTTTTTTACATGCACTGAGTAGTTTTGCACAAGTGGGTCTCTATGAAAATCATGAATTTGTTTTCCAAATCTCTAGCCAATCTAAAGCAGTAATATAAGTATTCAATGGTGGGAGCTTTGTTTTTATAATGAAGAGTTTAAACCAGAAATGATAGAGTACATTGTGTCATTCAGTGAGTGAATGATACCTTTCTCTCTTTACTTACTATTTTTTCACAGTGGTAGGGAGCTGTTGGTTCGATCATATAAGAGGCTGGTATGAACACAAAGATGACTTCAATATTCTTTTCATGAGTTTTGAAGATTTGAAGAAGGTAAGATAAGAAGACTTTTAAAAATTATTTC